>JARHVA010002469.1:462500-580000 GCA_037957365.1 Torreya grandis | reverse complement strand
TTACATATTTATAGGAAATGTATCTCCTATAACTTCTCTCCTAAAATCTCTCATACATGAATCCTAAGCACACACCTAAATATGATATATTTTTATAACATATAATAATATATCTAACAACTTAATATTCTAACCTATACAAATTTATCATATTAACCATATGGTTATAACAATCTAGTAACTAATACTTGCCTCTTGGTAAATAAATCTATTAATATTTACTTTATCTTCCCATAAATACCTAAATTTACTCAATGTAAAATTTAAATTCCTATCATTCCCCCCTATAGTTTTTACATGGTGAAAAAAAATTCACACTCTTATCTGTAGTATGTTCACCTCTTGTAGCATGCCCTATTTGGTTCATGACCTTGATACAGAGAACCTCACTCTTCCCATGGTTTTATACATTTACTACAAACCTTGAAATGAATGGAAACACCATCTATCTCCAAGAATTGACATGAACAGAACTGTATGCCATTGCATACTCATAGGTCTACATAATACTGATGCAATCTTGTTGCACATGACCGCTATATGCAAAAGAATGCATCTTGTATTTATATTGCATGACTGTAATGGATGTGTCACTGAGGTTCATCTTCATAAATAATTAAGGCAATCATGGGATCTTTGTAGTAGCTATTCTCCTAACTATTGACAAAACACTATTCATCTCCGGGTGGTTTTTTCGATCTCTACCACAAACCCTTTCAAGATCCATGAACTGACTTACATTGGTTCTTTTGTATTTTTACAATGTCTTCACATCAGGGAATAATTTTTAGAATTTTCACACACAAATGTCATGAACATGCATTATTCTTCTATTCTTATTTGTATAGAGAAAAATGTAAAACACACCATACTGAAAATAGCTAAAAATAACACACCACACATCACCAAAACATTCATGTGGCCCTGTCATTGGTGATTGATGAGAGGTTGCTAAAATATCTTCTTCTTTTGTGTATCTTCCATCCTCCATTACATCAATCTTCTGACTCATCTGATTTGTCTATGAAGCTCTAGTTCATGATTTTTTTGAGGGAAATCCCCCCACAATGAGGACATCGTGTACAAGCAAAAATGAGTTCGTAAGGCAATTTTTTTTAACATTTTTTTTTTAAATTTTGAGACTCTTGACTCTTGAAAAAGACTGAAGCAATATTTACCTAATTCACCTAAAGGAATTTTTATAATGATGACACACTCGACATAAAAAATGATTTTTGACTCATTTTTTATATGACTCTTTTGACAAAATTGACATACAAATTTTGTTGACTTGACAATACATTCATACATTATATAATAACACTTTAAATTTTTGACATAAATGACTAAAAGTATTGAGATAATCCTTTACTATAGACATGAGAGATTTATTAACACACAAATAACCCTCAACACTATAATAATAAAAGGACATAAACTAAAATTCAATAAAATCTTAACTAAAGACAATTTACATATATGTTGATAAAAATAAACTATGACCAAAAATATAAATACTAACCAAAATTTATAATAATCTTCATGACTTTGACCGATACTATGACTTAAACTCATAGAAAACAAAACCCAACTATGTACATACTATAAAGCTTTAAGCTATCAAACATAAATCAAATAAATTTGACTATATAATAATAATAATAAAACCTTCAATTATCATCCAATCACCTTTAAGTAATCTTCATGCACTTACCAAGTGTCATGTGAATGGTGAAAAAAATGGTGGAGAGAGCTGTAGAAACCTGGTAGATTCATTGAGAGTTCTACGTAAAAGTGAACAAAGAGATCATGGCATGAAAGAACTTCCACGTCTGCCTTCAATGTAGTGTAAGAATCTGGTGTGGTTGGTAGGAGAAATGAGATGGATATAATGGCTGTAGACCTGGGTAGAAATGGTTGAACTTTGATTAGACCAAATGTGGATTAGATTGATGCCAATTAGATAAGAAGGCATTCTAATTATATATATAGGTTGACATTCAGATAATTGTCCAAGATGATACTAATATAAAAATGGATATCTATCAAAATTTATGGATAAGCAGATAAATATGGTCTTTTTAATCAAACAAATTAGCATAGTCCAAATTTCCACCACACACTTTTGAGAAATAAGAAGTGGTGATGTTGACCAAATTGAACTGAGACATGTGTAACTCTCCAAGTTTCATATATTGTATTGATGGTAAAGTCAAGATCAGACCCATAATGAAACAAGGATCAAACTAAATATGTACCTAGATCTGAAGCCAAATGAAGACTTAGTCTCTGTTATAATTATCAAACTAGAAACTATATTCTTTATTAAAACACTACCATCTACAGGAAAACAAATGCTTTTAGTTGTCCTAAACAAATATTATTCTATCATAGAAACAAGACTAGATGTTGCTCTGATACTAATGATATAAATTCAAAGAGCAAATTCAAAGATTTATCTCATGAAAGATCCAAATAAATAATTTAATTCACATAATAATAATAATAATAATAATAATAATAATAATAATAATAATAATAATAATAATAATAATAATAGATTCTTTTATTCTCTCTGATTAATTCATTTGAGACATGTTACATTTTTATAGGAAATGTAGTTCCTATAACTTCTCTCCTAAAATCTCTCATACCCGAATCCTAAGCACACACCTAAATATGATATATTATTATAACATATAACAATTTATCTAACAACATAATATTCTAACCTATAAAAATTTACCGTATTAACCGTATGGTTATAAAAATCTAGTAGTTAATATTTACCTCTCAATAAATCAATCTATTACTATTTACTTTTTATCTTCCCCTAAATACCTAAATTTACTTAATGTAAACTTTAAATTCATAACATTCTCCCCCATAGTTTTTACATGGTGAAAAACCATTCACACTCTTATTTGTAGTATGCTCACCTCTTTTAACATGCCATTTTTGGCTCTTGACCTTGATACAAAGAGCCTCACTCCTCCCATGGTTTTACAGGTTTGCCACAAACCTTGAAATGAATAGGAACACCATTGATCTCCAAAAATTGGCATGAACAGAACTGTATACCACCAGATACTCACAGGTCTACATACTTTTGATGAAATCTTGTTGCACATGACCACTATATGAAAGATAAATAGTACCTACAAATTGACACTTGCCCTGATTTTCCCCCTTCTTCCAAGCCCTATATATCTATTTGGGTTTCTCTAGTCTTTAACTATATGGGAGATGGGATAAACAAAAATATAAAGATAGTATATATCTTTTGATATGGTAAATTAAAATGAATCAATAGCTATGTAGTTATGGATTAGGGAGTACCTATATATGGATAAATAAATAACTTATGAGAAATAAGGAACTAATTAACCACTTAATGGACTTAAGAGGTTAAGAACAACCAACCACAACCATGAATGCATGCCATTTCTATATATGGTCTCCAATATATTAGATAGGGGATATAGAACTATATTCCTCATGACCTTTCTATATATGGTCCCCCATATATTATATTAAATAGGGGACTAGAATTAAATCTGCCTTGATAGCTACTTAATCTCCCCTATCTTCTATATATAGAGTGGGAGTGGGAGATAGGCTGAGATATGCTGACAACCTTTTCCTAATACTAGATAGATATATAAGGATTTACGAGGGCTTAAGGAGGCTGAGGGTAGTAAATTATTTATATCCCTATCATGATGATCTCACTAAACACTTTTCAATATAATTAGGGCCCATATTTATATATAGGGATAGAGCCCATTCCCACTCTTAATAAATATGGAGAATAAGACTCATATTTATATACATGGATAGAGTAAAATAGGGATTGGTTTCAACAAGCCTATATATCTATATAGAGTTAATAGTTAGTTAAGTTGCACTCAATCTAAGTAGACAACCCCTTCCCTTAAATTAGAATGCGGGTGGATGGGGGGGGAGAGGGGTAGGCTTCCCCACTCTACATATCTCATAGATAATACTATATAGATAGGGATAGGACCCCTATTTATATCTACATAGGGGATATGATAGAGGGAATTTATAGATTGGATATAGGGTTGTATCCTATCTGCACTCTATAAATATAACTACCACATGTGATTAAAGAGGATAGGTCCTGATTTAGACTTATACTCTCAACCCCCTATATATAGATATGGCCAATGGCCCTCTCTATGGGACCCTATATATATGTGGCAATGACCCTATCTATCATCTATAATGGAAATATATCTATATGGCACAATATATGTTCACTATGATAGATAGATATAGAAGGGGAGGCATAGTATATATTCACTATGATAGATAGAAATAGAGGGGGTTGGGGGACAACCCCACACTATTTATAGTTTTAGATTAGAGAGACAAAACAAATAGATATATACATAGTGCTTGGAAAAATTATCTATCTATATGGTACACCCAATTTCCAATCCCAATCCACATCTATATAGATGAGAGGGGCAAAAAAATCTCTCATATATATATTTATAGGGAGGGAGTGGGGTTAAAGGGAGATTACCCATATGTGTGTGTGTGTGTGTGTGTGTGTGTGTGTGTGTATGCTTTACATTCAACCATAGGGATGTAGGGAGCATTGACTGAGTACTTATTTTCTATATTATTTTATCTATATCTCCATATCTAGCCCTCAACTTACACTCACCATATGGCTCAGAATGGAGAAGCAACTATAAGCTTCCTAGATTCTAACCTAATATATTATTTAGATAGTTATGTGGGATTATAGATATAGGGGCAACCTATCTATAGGGTCAACCTATCTAACCACCTATATATAGAGTGGAGGCCAAGAGGACCCATATCTATATAAAGGCCAGTTTACTTATTGCATCTCCACCCCTAATCTACATTATAGAGGGTTTTGTTAGTGATAATACCATATATATATATATATATATATATATATATATATATATATATATAGGGAGTGACCTAAAATTTGAATGATAAAATCCCTATTTGGATATATGCCCTCCCTTGTATAAATATATTTTCAACCTATTCATGTTCTCCTCAATCCCCCATATATAGATAAGCCTTTCATCAAGATTCAACCAAGTAATAAATTTATTGCTAATGTATCCCACCTTAGCCCCACCTTATCCCTAGTGTACATAAGATAGGAATAAGATTGGGATAAGAGGATAACTATGGAGGTGGATTATCTACATTGGGGTGGACACCCCAAGTTTGTGACCAATTTTAACTTAACTGAGGGCATCTCTTTGATCGAGGGCATATCTTTAGTATAGCCACCCACCTATGATAGGATCGATGCCATATGAATATATAGGTCTGAAGGAGACTTAATATCTATAGTCAATTCAGTACCATATCCTATATATAGTTTTATTGCTAATCGATTACCATATAATATAAATAAATAGGGAGGAGAGGTGAGTGTAGTGAACCACTTGCCTAGGTTATTTATAGAACATATATGGATATGGATTCATCTATTCAATCTAACTAATCATCCCCTGATACAATAGGATTATGCATTAAACTTGAGCCCTGGATCGATCTCCCACTATTATAGAATGTGAATGGGAATTGGCAAGGCAATGCATTCATCTAGATAGTGAGAGAAGTCCACCACACCTATTATAGAATGGAAAAGTAATCAAGGCATGAAACTACATCAATGACTCTCTCTATAGGATATACACTATCTATAATGTATATGAGTTTGGGTTAATGCCAACCAATGCAATGGGTTTGGGACTCATATATATGATATATAAGGGGCATATACTCATATAGATAGAGAGGAAATCGATCCCTATCAATTTTAACTATATGGAATATGGTCATATATAAATAGGGGTCAATCCCTAGTCCCCTATATAGATAGGTAGTTGAGATTAACCCCAACTATAACTATATCTATGGGGCCATATCTATATATAGGGGGAGACCCATCCTTTATTTCTCTAGTTGATAAGTGGATAGGGGGAGATTGGATTGCCTCTCCTTTATATAGAATAGAAGGTGGGTCCATTCAGAAGAGATAAATGTTTGAATTAGTCTATATAGCCATAGTTGCCCCTGCCTCTCTATTTATATCTAGAGATGGGAGAGTTTAATATATATCAGATATATATATTTGGTTACTTCGCTAAAGATATTCCTATCTTATATATTGAACTTAGTTGAGAGATTGAGATATATATAGGGTTGGGCCACATAACAACCTGATTGATTGAGTCCAAATAAATTATATATTTTAAATGTGAGGGACCCATATAGGGACATGGCTTCATTAACCAAAGAGAGGTAATCCCTCCTTATCGTATCTAGTAGGCCCCATCTCTAAATATGTGGATTTTTTTTTAATTTATCTAATCTAAATCTATATATGGGGTGGCCCTCCCTTCTATATATAAACTTTAAACTCCAAATAAACTCTATCTATTTCTAGATATTATTCCAAAAAAATAACTCTATACTATGGAAGATCCCATATATATCTAAACTAAAATCAACTTAACTCTATATGTGTGGGGGTCACCACTCTCATTTACATCTAAACATATATATGGGGTGCCAAAAAATAACCATATAGATCTATAGGGTACCAATACCAATAAACTTTATCTCTATCTTACCACCCTAGTCATAGTGAATATAGACTATCCCCATAAACATAACAAATATAGACTCTTAATGAGTGGTCATATAGATAAGATAAGATAAGATATATATAGGGAGGGGGAGGGGGAAGGGGAGTAAGAGGAGAGTGAATATATAATATATATTAGATCTACACTCTGGGATATAGATCTAGTTAACACCCCTATATATTAGATATGGTGCCATGCCAAGCCAACTCAGCTATCTATAGGTCGAGCCATCCATCCATATATCTATTATTCCTTAATAGGAGTTCACCATTGATAGATAGGAATGGAAATGAGAGAACTAGATGATTGATTCTTCATGATGATTCTTCTTTTGAGTAACTTATCACCATTCAATTCAATATTGGTTTATGATAAAGTCATATCTTTATGATATAGAGTGAGATTAAGATTCGAGTTTGTTGTTAAGATTATGTTATAAATGGTTGGGGGATTAAGATTAATGAGCTTATTTGATTGGATATCAATGTTTCCTAGTTTGATCATCTCTGTTAGACCCCAAATTTGTATATGAGGCATTCGTGAATAATTCCAACTTTTCAGTTTGGTTATTATCCTCTCATAGTTTATATATAGAGTTTCATTAGCATTGGAACAAAATAATATAGAATAAATACATGTATATGGTGGAAAGATAGAGATAGAGATAGAGTTATTGGATAGGATTGAGAGTTTAGAGTTTGTTATTCTAGAGGGGGGAGGGTCAAATAAATTATACATTTAAGATGGGAGAGGAACCTCATTTATTGATTTATATTTATCTCTAGATTATTATATATAGAGATGAGGGTGGTTTATAGTGAGTATAGATAGGGGGACCTCGACTCCACCTTTTAATAGAGGTGGTCAAGTGTCATATCCATATATAGATAGGGGGACTTTATCTATAGGGCCATCAAAAGACCTATATTTAGGGTGTGCTTGAATTGACTATATTTTTGAACATTTTCTACTATTATAATAGAGAAGGAGATGTTTCTATATGTTGTAGTCCCTTCTAGTCTAAGGGTACTCCAAACCCAATCCAAGCTAAGTCACCAACCACACTCACTATATAGTTGGGGTCAACAACAACTAGCCTTGTTATTTTCCTTATACCCTTTTGTCTATATAAGATAAGGCATATATAACCTAATCAAATGGATGGAGATTCAAATATATCCTCATATAGTAGTGCAATGATATGTCCTCTACTTTTTGTTACGTTTTGATTATAGATAGGGACCCTCCTCCCTAAGCCCAAATAGAATAGATAGATAAATGATGTGTGATGAATGGTAGATCTAATTTATAGTATGTGATTGGGGATTGGGATGGGTATTCCCTCTATATCTATCTATCTCTCCATATATAAAGAGAGGGGAATTGATGAATTAAAGTCTATAGTCCATAATTTATTCATTCCTACTAGGTGAGACTATATATGTATATATATTTCCCTTTTAAGCAGAGTGTAGAATCTATATATAAATTATATAGTCACTAGCAGTCGAGATCCCCTTATATAGATAGGGCTCAGCCTCCCATGATAGGGGGATGGGTATATATATATATATATATATATATATATATATATATATATATATATATATATATATATATATATATATATATATATATATATATATATAGTTTTTAGTTCCCTTATCTTAGATAGGGGTAATAATAACCCCTCCCCTCATCTCCCCTCCTCTACATACAATATGGCAATATGGAAATATGGTGCCCCTATATTTAATCTAAATGGGTAGGGATTAGATATAGATAGGGTCCCACTGATCCCAAATATACTAGTGTAAGTCCATCTTCATATTCTGAGGAACCTTATATATCTATGGGGGGCTCACCATATACAGATATAGATAGGGGACACATGGCCCTCTCTCTATTTGGGGACATAGAGACAAAGACTATAGCTATGAGAGAGAGACTCATCATATATATATAGGGGACCAACGGCCCTAGATAGATATAAGCTACTAATAGGGGATCTAAACTAATATAAATAGATAAATAAGGTCAATTGAGTGACTCATATCATATATAGATACGTACCCTTGTATATAGATTAAACGAGCTTCCCAAATAGATTAGATGTATATGGAGGGCCAAAAAAATCTATAGTGGTGCCACCATTAGAGTTGAGTTTAGTTTAGATAGAGAGAGGGGATCACCATATAGATAAGATATATAGGGTGGAGCATAACTATAGAACTCTTGATTGGTGCATTTATGTTCTTAATCTCCTCCCCCCATATCAAAACTAATTTAATGAGAGTGACTCATAGTCTCCCCATAGACTCACTCTAGCCTTCAAGTCTATAGTCATACATCTTTTCATATTTCATCTATCTGGGAGTATCCTATATAGATATCTACCTTGACCCCTCTACTCTATATTAGGGAACCATATATATATATATATATATATATATATATATATATATATATATATATATATATATATATATATATATATATATATATATATATATATATATATATATATATATATATATCTTTCCTTTAACTATATGGGGCACTCGATCCCCTCTAGACTATATTTATAGGGTTGACAAGGGGGAGCGCTATCTATCCCATATAGAGAGAGGGGGAAAGGCCCCTATCTATATATGGGGGTTGATTCAATCATAGTACATCTCTATATCTATATGGGGTAGGTGGTTGAGTGCCTCATATATAGAGAGGGAAACATAACTATCACTCACACTGATTCTCTTTCTCTATAATATATCTATCTATGATTGTTGCAATAAATATAGGGTACAAACTCCAAGTATATATAGATAAATTCCTCCCATCCAGATATATACCCAACCCCCTATATATATGGTATGGTCAATGATTTGTGGTCGAGTGATTGATATAGTCATGCCCTAATCTATGGTATTAGGGCATAACTATAGATTAGATAGGCATCACTTATAATTGCTTATATTTTTTCCATCGACAAATCAAATTTTACTATTTTGAAACAAAACAATAACTTTTGTATGTACCTTATAATTATGTTCCAAAATATCTCTATGTATAATCGTTTTAAAATATTTTATTACAAAATTTTACCTTATATATTTTACGACCTAAAGTGTTGGTCCTAAGGAAGAGTTTTATTATAAATTTATCTACAGGTGTATAAACATAGTCTAGTGAATAGAAATAGTCTTATGATACAAAAGAAATTTTGTTAGATCATCTTGTTTTTTTCCTTTATAAATATATCTAAAAACTTATCCCAAAACCATATCCACATTTAAAAATAAAAATAAACATAGGAGCCACTGCCACTCCATGGCACTCCACTCTAAACCACTTTTGTTGCACTTAGTTTTTTTTTTTGAAGTGAACCATAATACTGGAGAACTGATATTATAGCAAGGGTTGCATAACAACTAGTCCTTGCCTTTATAGTGACAGTTGTATTTCCTTGAGTTTGTGTGTAAATTTGTAATTAATTACATTTAGATCATAAGTATGTAAATAGCCTTTATTGTGATAGATATTTAGATGGCACACTTACCTTTCTTGGAAAAAATTGCGTATGAGGGCCTCAAATTTGTTTTGATTTAGCAAAAATGCTTGCTTTATAAAATAAATCATGCATGTGCAATTGTAGAAGTGAAAAAAAGTGTTTTTCCCTTATTATGTCTTTTACAAGCAATAGAACACATTGATGCAATGCCAAAACACACACTACCAACAACACTACCCGCAAGGTGCTCTATTTTTAGATGATTGCTCCAAAACTAATGATGTGCTTGTAGCAGAGAAAAATACAATAAAAACAGGGTAGTACTGTATTAAAATAAAGATAGGACAATTTACATGTATGAAAACACGTTATTAATTATATATCAGCTGAGCCTTGGTAATAGCAGATGAGCAAAAGATCAAAAGATAATCATAGACATGACAAGCACAGTACTAAAAGAGCCATGGACAAACATCTTCACATGGAAAGCTTGTCCCTACCATTATATTGATAATGGTTTATAGTTGAATTTGTAAATAAATTTGTAATATAAATATTATAATACTCACAAGTTTTGAGAAGATAAAGGATATTTGTGATAAGACATTCTATTATGCTTGCTATAATATATATTTCTTATTACAACTTTTAATTTTTTTAGTACTTCTTATAAGTAATTCAATATTTTGTGAGAAAATAAAATATAAAAGATATGTAATGTATATAATTCTAAAATAATTTCAAAAAGAATAAAAGAAATCTTTAAAATAAGATATATTTACCAATGTAATATGAGGCATGGTAAAAATACAGTTGTAAAACATTTCAAATAAAATTATTTATTCTATTAATTTATGTAGTACCGCGTAGGGTAGGGAGTCAAAAATAGATCCAAAATATTAGATTAAAAAGTTTGAACATAACTCTGAACATAGCTTGGTCTATTGAGATGATTAAGAGAATACCTCTAACAAATTTTAATGGGATTTTCTCTGCATGCAATATTAAATGTTATGGCTCATGGTGAAATATGGACATGGATTCTTAGGAACGTTTTTTATTCAGGTTGTCCATTGTATGATTCATGGTGCCACGGATTGCTAGTTGAGTTTTGTCATATCACTGGTGTTTTAATCATTCTTATTTCCAATAGAAAAAAAGAGGATTGAGCACTGCGATTTGTAGAGATATGAATAAAAAATGAAAACCTATGAAATTAATCTCACACAGCTATGTTTTTATCATTTTGTCCGACTTACACTAGAATGCGGGGCGTTTGTTATTAATTGCTTTGAGACCTGAAATGCATTTTGATATTGATCTTTTTTTTTTTCAATGCTGTCGACCAGAACCGTGCAGGGCAGCAGTCAGCTATGGAGTCGCCGAATTCCCCTGTGGAAACGATCATTTATTCTGTCTGTGCGGTTCGGGAGGCTTTTTCACCAGTGGCACTGGAGTCCATGGTTCGAGGGGTCACAAAAGATTTATAATCATGTTTTTTTATGGCGAAACGAAAGGCTCATAAACAAAGAAGCAGAAAATGGAGAAAACAGACAGCGTGCAAGCAAAGAAGCAAAATTTTGCGCTCTCTACAAACAATATTTTGTCTCTAGAAGAGCCGAAGAAAAACTCAGGCATGAAATTCCCACTGAAGGCGGTTTGGGTCAACATCATCCAGAATGGAAGCAATAAGTCTCGCAAAACAGGAAATATATATTGGCAAGGCACACTTTGGCTTGGAACTAAGCAAAATAAACAAAACAATCACTGTTAATGCACAATGCAACGAAGCTCACAAACATGGTAAAATACAATAGTTGCTTTTATAAAAAAGAGTACAGAACATCAACAAACTTGAAACCAAAGACATTTATTTGGGCTCAAACAAATAAACTGCAATAGTACAGCTAAAGCCCTGGGATAAAGCCTTCTAGCATGGTTCCAAACAACATAAGGAAATGAAAATAAAAGCGAATCTTACCTTTGAAAAACTCAACTCCAGAATAGTGAAGGGATCATTGTTCTCTAAGGTGTCCTATAATATTTACATTATCATGGTATCTATCTTGAAAAATAATCGAATATAACTAAAAGAGGAAAAAATAATGAAATAATTATATATAGTTTGTTAGGGGAATGCTCATGGATGATAACCTACTTGCTTCTTATAGATTGGTTGTAAATGGTAGTAATAAAACTATGACTTGATCAATTACAAAATTTGAAATTTTATTAACTTCTGAAACTCTATATATACTAGATTCTGTGTTACATGAAAGACCAAATCAAAACAATCACTATATCACAGTCTTCATTACTCAGATAAGTCACTTTGAAAGCATTATTTCACCTGTGTATGAGTATCATCAACACTTACCACTTAATTTAAAATGAGGCATAGGTCTCAAATAAGTACCCCAATCCATTGATTCATCCCAATTCACTGATTAGACCTTCCAATTCCTTTTTTTTTACTCTGATCATTCTTTCTCATTGTTTGCTCCATTTCCACTCTAGTGACTAGGCAACTTTGAGGACCTAGAATTTTGACACAGAGAAATGAATCTTCCTGAAACTTTCCATGGATGTTTGAGACAAATCCTAAGCTTCAACAATCATCCATTAGATCATTTGGTCATTCTCAGAAATCTTCCTAAAAAACAAGAATATTTTTAACAACCCATTTTTTGTGGGACCCACACACTATCAAGAGACCAAAAATAATATCTCAAAAACCTGAAGGAGTCCTATGCAACCTCCAAACATCATTATAGCCTTCCACCATATTTTTGAATACCTACCAACAAGATCTTTCACATCGGGTCTAAGACTATGGTTTTAGCACTCAAAAACCTCTTTAGCTTCTCAATGATGGTTCATAAAGTTGTACCCCTTAACCCCTCAACCAATGCTTAGAAAAACTTCTTAGGGACCCTACCCAAATTATACAAAAGGTTTAGCTCCCCATGTAGACCCTGCATGTGCCAACGAACACAAAAAAGTCCTTCTCATGCTCACTAGACACCTTTCTAGCACCTCTTGAAGCCATAGGATCATTTTTCTAACTTTTTAATTCAACCTTTGACCTCTAAATTGGTCAATGAACTTGACCACTCCTCTATGATCATCTCCCATGTAGATATAAGCTTAACCATTCTAAAATCACTCTTTGATCCTTCATAAAACCTCACTAGCCCACCTAGGCCAACTAGGCAAATAGCCAAGCTATCATGTAGATCACTTGCCACCTCTTGAAAACCATACATCTAACCTCTTATCACCATATACATGTCCAACATGTATATTCTAAGCATACTAAGCTCCTTACCATGTCACACAAGCCATAGTTCTCAAAACCCCATAGGCAACCATGCATGATAAACTGGCCTACATACCTCATGAAGGCCACATGAAGTCAACCCTTGAGCATAAAACACATCATGAACAAGTCAAAAATCATCATACCAAGCTCCATTCAGCCATACAACATCCACTTAGGATACCCATGCACATCCTTGTAAGTATCACATTGCTCTAAGTATATTAGACCGCCATGTTCCATCACTCTGATCTGTTAGACCAATTTGTCATCACCAATGCCACTTGATATCAATATCCCAATAATATCCCCCTTTTTCATGAATGGCAACACTCATTTTCTCTCTCCCCCTTTGCCAAAATGACAAAGTAGACTCCCTTCAGTACTAAGCACCTCAGAAATCAAGCAAGTAAGCTACAAGAAACACATGGAATCAAGCTCAACTATAGGAATACATCTAAAAGAGTACCATTTTGATCTCAAACAAGCACAAATACCCCTTGGAATGTGCTTACACTTAGAAATCACTCCAAGCTATCAAGATCCTTGGACCTATCACCAATTTTCATGGCAACATAGCTCTTCCTAGGACCCTACTCCACTTTGAAGGTTCCCCCTCAGTATACATAACCCATGCATACCTATAGGACCTTCAAGAATAGCTTTCATCAACTCAAACAATAACAAGAGCACCAAAGCATCATGCAAGCTCACTTAGCACCACTCTCACTCTTAAGGCACCATACAATACAACAAAGGTACTCCAAGCACAACATCATACCTAAAACATACTTAGAGTAGACCAACATACTCATCTGTAACCAACAAAGCCATCCTTCTTTTGGAAAATTTCTTCAACTATCTTCATTTTCATCACTAAGCCTATTTAGATTCCTTGTAGCCCTATATGGCCACTACAGACCTTATAAATTTATTCAATAATCACTTCAATCCATGAAACTTCATATTTGAAGACCACTAACATGCCCCCTCATGCATGCCAAGAATGAGCTTCCAACTCATCTTCCCTATCATACATCTTTCTTTAGCCTACTAGCCAATTAGGCCTCCTAGTGAGCTAAAACATGAATTAAATGAAATATACTCACCTTCAAAAGATTGTAAAAGTTGATTCATATATCTATTTATCCCATTCAACTACTTTTGAAGCTTCTAGCATCCAACTCCAAAGTTTTACCACTTTTCTAAACATGCTCAAATCACTAGACCTTCAAAGCAACAATTAGTTAAAAGTCAACCTCTGATCAACACAAACACTTGAGCTAGATATCACCCCTATAGACCATCAAAACTCACTTCCATGCCAAATTTCAAGCCTCCACACCCTTAGGAACCATGACTTCTTTTAAGCCACCAAATGCATGCTCTTGAGAAGAGAAGCCTATGACCACTCAAAACGTTCCACCTAGCATAAATTGATTAATCAACCTATGAAACCACTTGAAACATGTCTAAAACATATGTGTAGACCTTCTTGAGTATAAAACACTTCATGACACATCTTTATTCTTCAAATGATTCTTGAAACCAAGCAATCTATGTATTCAGGCTCATTATCTACAGCAAGCACCTTGACCAAATGATCAAAATCACACTTGGACATCTCATGAACACCTTTAAGCTATATTTTATCCTTTGACATACCAAAACCAACTTAAATCATTCATTATCAAACTTTTTTTTACATTAGAATACCATATAAGCAACTTTGGCACTTTCTAGGTAGTCATCACTGCCAAAAATGGTTAACTCAGACTTTTGACCATAAAAATGATATCTGAGCACGTCAAAGATTCAAACCACCTAGGAATGATTTTTTAAAAAAATCTCCCTCAAGTACTAAAACAAACTAATTCTTCCTTATCCTTCAAATTACCACTCAACCAAGGTATCAAAAATGCACTTTAGGACCAAAAAACTTGAACATACCTTTTGAACAACATTCTTGCTTCCAACTATCTTCTTAGGTTAACTTGAACAACTAATACAATCAATAATAGCTCCCATATGATCCTTATTTCATCAACCATCTATACTTTAGACACTTCAAGCCATTATGGCTAAGGACTCTTCAAAATCACTTCAAAGAAACACATAGTCATAAAATTCTATGTATACACCTACTAGTTGTCAGTCATCTGATAAGCAATATTTCCTTCAAAAATTCTCAACAAAAGACACCATAATAAGAAAGCTCATGATACATGACCCTAAGGTCATAACCAACCTCTTAGTACATTTATATATTCATTAAATCTCTTCAAATTGACTTAAAGGATCAACCTTACCCTCAAAATTAAGATTTTGTTATGAAAACTCAAAACTTATTGCATCTTCAGATCAATGTACCTTAGACACCTCCTTAATCTCAAGCATGCATTACAAGAATGGAAACTACTGAATTAATCCTTTCAATTAATCCGTCCAACACTCATAGAGCTCCAAAGAACATGAATGAGTTTACTTACCTTGCAAACACACACCTAGGATTTGAAGAGACAAAGCACCTTGAAACCCTCAATCCTCTACCTTTCACCTCTTGAGCTAGCTCTTGATTTTAGGGATCAAAACTGACCATACACAGATAAATAAAAATAGATATAAAACCTTGAGTGCATAATCAATAACTTTGATTAACCATTCTTAATGTCCAAAAGCTCCACATAACTTTGCATGTCATTCACGTCTATCAAGAACACAAACCATCATATACAGTCACTTTCATGAATAATTTTCTTGCTCAATTGAACATATTCAGATCTCTCTTAGAGCATGGATAATTACTATGATGATTTACAATAATCATTCAATTATTATGACACTAAAAGAAGATCATTAGATGAGTTCTAATCTTTTTTTGCTCAAACCGAGTTCACCATTTCAAACACAAACTGCAACAGTCAAATTTGATCCATATTTATTGCACTTGTATGGACACCTAAAAAAAACCAGCACCTGGAGGATATCCTACACAAAGTCTTCTTCAACTTTACTTCTTACCTCATCTTGATTTGACTTCATCCATGGCATATATAATCCATTTTTTACAAACTAGTTTCCTTTGATAAATTTGAATTTTCTTCAAATTCCAATGGTTACTTTTTGAAATTCCTAAGACATCACACATGATTCCCTAGAATTATTGTAGACCTATAGATCTATTTTATAACCTCAAATATTATATGCTTAATCACTATACAAAAAATAATGTAAATTCATACCTTTATACCTTATGATGGCTCAAATAGACCTCAAAAAGGTCTCATCTACATGCTCAGGCTTCTTTAGCTTGATGATCAACTCATCCTTCACTTGAAAAAATTTTCCTACTTGATTCACCAAGATGCCTTAACATACCTTTCTTATACCATGTTATGTAACCACGTAGACCACCTTCAATAAGCTCTATCATTCAACATGTCTTAAAGGTCCTTTTGTCTATCAACATAGGTTTGATCTTTGATTTTGCTTCCACATAGGCCTTCTGAGATGTTAAATGGTTCTTTTGACATTATTTCAACTTTGATTGATGTCCTAAAATAACACATGACTTACCTTGGTATATATTTTGATCAAGCATTAGCTTGGCATCCTTCTCCTCTTTAGACCACTCTGCAAATACCATCATTTTTTGATAGACCATCACTACAAACAAGATGAACATTGTCTTCCTCATACCTTAAGCTACTTAGGATGACCTGTAGGCTATAAAGCCTCCTTCAAAGGTCTTGATCTAATAAAAATTCTTGGAAGTAGCTACTAAGAGGTCAAGGCGGGGGGGAAAGTTGAATCATTTTCTAAAAATTCATATTCAATTCCAAAACCATTCATCATACATTAATTTGATCTAGAAACATGAACATGAAAGATTATACATCCAAAGCATAAACAAGAGCATACAACATATAAACACATCATCTATGTGGGAAACCCTCATGGGTGAGAAAACCCACTCTCAAGCCTACAAACCAATGCACTATAGTCCTATAAAGACATCACAAACATGAAACTTTTATACCAACATCAATTGATCAAGGAGCACCCACCCCTCAATTTAGTCTAGTAATTACTAGACTATTAGCTAGCTCCAACTAGAAAGGAGGATAAAACCCCATAAGTGATTAATCATCAACTCAACCACCTCAGCTCTAATTTCCACCACTACTCTGATGTCTTCTACACCTAATGATGACCTATTGAAGCTCGCACACTTGCAATCCCCTTCTCTTCTCCAAACAAGCACACGTAGCTCATTCGCTCAACTAAGTCACCCTTTAGAATATTAGGTCTAATGACTTGTTAGCTCATGAACATAATTAGTAAATCATGGCTGATACTACACAACATCTGATGGTCCTCAATGACCTTCTCCTTCTCTCTCAAAGGATCTCTCCTTCACTTAGCTCTATTCACACACTCCCCACATAAACAAGACAACTAGTCTTGCTTATATACCTTTCTCCACACCTCATATCATCTTGGTCAGATAAGATACAATATGAGGATAAATAAAATATCCTCTACATGCCATCAATCCAACTCAAACACTCCATAGGTCATCCATTGCCCTTAAGACCCAAAACACCAAATAGGCCTAATAGAGACCTAAATGAAGGTCCACCTTTAGTATTTAATAACACTTAAAACACATCAAACCTGAATCCAATATATTCTTTCTCACTCCTACATGGGTCCACAACACTTGGAACTCCAATTCATCCCTTGAACCAAGCCTTTTAGACTACTCGTTAATTAGGTCTTCACACACTGAAAACATTGTCTCACACATTTGAGTATAAAATAAATTATTACATACAACCATATGAATAAACAACATTAATGGGTACTCCATAACCTTAAAAACATCACCAAAACCATTTGGATTCACTAAATAGGCTCCAAGCATCCACAAACACCACTGTCACAGGCTCACTCAATTCTAGTAAAACATAGTCAAAATATAGTACAATATTTTTGACTCAACCTGATAATGGAAATACCATGAGATCCAATACCTTCTCATCAATCTTTGGGACGTATAAAAAAAATCAAACTTATTGGATACTCCAATACTTCTCAAACAACATCAGACTTACTCCTTCAAAATGACCACTCAGACAGCATGTACCTTCCAACAGTACAGTCATATATATGTTCTTATCTAGCACATGAAAGAATACTTTCATAACATCTAATCCACATTCATATATTCTATGTGATCTCTATATCACTCTCAAGTAGATAGTTATCTTGTTTTAGTAACATCCATTGGTCTAACAGACCAATTCCTTAGATCACTATATCACAATCTTCATTATTCAGATAAGTCACTTTGAAAGCACTATTTCACCTATGTATGAGTATCATCAACAATTACCACTTAAGGTAACATGAGGCATAGGTCTCAAAAATTTAACCCAATCCATTGATTCATACTAATTAACTGATTAGACATTTCAATTCCTTTTTTTTCACTCTGATTATTCTTTCTCATTGTTTGCTCCATTTCTACTCTAGCGACTAGGCAAATTTGAGGACCTAGAACTTTGACACAAAGAAATGAATCTTCCTAAAACTTTACATATATGTTTGAGAAAATTCCTAAGCTTTAACAATCATCCATTATATCATCTGGTCATTCTCAAAAATCTTCCTGAAAAATAATAATATTATTAACAACCCATTTTTTTGGGGACCCACACACTATCAAGAGGCCAAAATACTTTCTCAAAAACTTTAAGGATTCATATGCAATATACAAACATAATTTTTTCCATATAACATATTTTTGAATACCTAATAGTAATATATTTCACATCGGGCCTAAGACTAGGGTTTTAGCACTCAAAAACCTCCTTAGCTTCTTAATGATTATTCATAAAGCTACCTCTTAAGCCCTGAACCAATGCTTAGAAAAATTATTAGGAACCCTCCCTAACTTCTCCAAAAGGATCAAATCCCCATGCAGACCCTACACATGCTAACAAACATAATAAAGTCCTTCTCGAGATCACTAGACACCTTTCTAACACCTCTTGAAGACATAGGATCCTTTTTCTAAATTTTTACATCAACCTTTGACCTCTGACTTGGTCAATACACTGGACCACTCCTCTCTAATTGTATCCCATGTAAATATAAACTTAACCATTCTAAAATCACTCTTTGAACCTTCACAAAGCCTCACTAGCCTACCTAATTTCTCCAAAAGGATCAGATCCCCATGCAGACCCTGCACATGCTAACAAACATAAGAAAGTCCTTCTCGGGCTCACTAGACACCTTTGTAACACCTCTTGAAGACATAGGATCCTTTTTTCTAAATTTTTACATCAACCTTTGACCTCTGACTTGGTCTATGCACTTGATCACTCCTCTCTAATTATCTCCCATGTAGATATAAACTTAACCATTCTGAAATCACTCTTTGAACCTTCACAAAGCCTCACTAGCCTACCTAGGCTAACAAGGCAAATGGCCAAGCTGTCATGAAAATCACTTTCCACCACTTAGAAACCATAAACCTGGCCTCTTAGAACCCTATACATGTCTAACATGTATATGAAAATCATACTAAGCTCCTTACCATGTCACACAAGACATAGTGCTCAAAACCCCATAGGCAACACATGTATGATCAAGCCTACAAGGCATAAACTAACCTGTATACCTCATGAAGGCCACATGAAGTAAACCCTTGAGCATAGAACACATCTAGAACAAGTTAGACATCATCATACCAAGCTCCATTCATCCATACAACATCCACCTAGGACACCCATGCACATCCTTGTAAGTATCACATTACTCTAAGTACATTAGACCATCATGTTCCATCACTCTGACCTGTTAGACTAATTTGTCATCACCAATGCCACTTGACATCAACAACAACACATATACCATCAATATCCCAACATATGTCACTAGTAATCATGCAACCAACTTTGATTAACATCAATGACTTCTTTATTTCCCAAAATTTCTAAGGTAGTTGCATTCCTTATTATGTCATTGGTAATCATCAAGGGTGCCTATAAGAGATATAGATAAAACCTTAAATATGATACATAATAGAGGCTATTGTCAAGGTCTAATTTCACTAGTCTGGTCCTTGTATAGATGTGAGCATGTTTGTGTGGTCTAGAGACACCAAGGTTTTCAACTTTTAATTAGGGCTATAGATATGGATCCTCAACCAAAATGCCAAACATCTAACTTTTGAAAAAGAATCCACTGTTGGTAGCCATTTAAACATTCAGAAGCATCATGTGTTAGTTAACTTCATTAAAGCCCATAAGCTGAAATGTGACATGTTTTCCTCAGTGGTCATCCCATTGTTTCCAACCAGCAATACATCAGGATCTGGTTTGGAGATTACAAACAAGAAAAATATTGAATATACTTTGAGTTTGGAATTCATAATATAAATTAACTACAATATCATATGAATGGAGAAATTAATACCATTCCATCCATGGGTAGGACTTGCATAAGCTGAAAACTTATCATTCTGGTCAGTTACATTTACCATACTACAAGATAGAAAAATATTATGTATAATTATATATTTTCTCAATCCCATCCCTTTGAAAATAATGTACCATCCTCCTATAGTATTCAATATATTACTAGTTAAATGCATCTTGAAAGTCATCATCAATAGTTATCCAGTTGTTTGTAATCTTTGGCCCTACATTAATATAATCTTGTTGATCATACCTACCCATCAAAATAAAAAGGGCTAGAAATATTCTCAGTGATACTCAAAGAAGCATGTGGCTTCCCTAGATTGTTCAGTAATATAGAGATTAAAGTTTGCAAACCTTTCTTACTAGATACCAGGGAAAAATAAAAAAGGATGGCCTCTCTTTCTTAGAGCCTCACTCATTTTGTAAAACCTACTTATTTTAACACAAATTCAAGACAATTTGTTAAATTACCTAGATACACTTGTGGATAAATTATTGATAGAAAGAACAATGAACATATGTTATGTACCTCTCATGAGGTTTTAACTTAGGAATGTAGTAATTGTAATATTTCAAGTACTCGACTTCCTATTCTGATCTATAAACTCCTTTCGAACCCTTGAAGTTCACTTTCAATTGATAAGGGATACTAAATAATGTCTTTAAATAAATGATCGAAAATAATGTAAAGTGTTTAAAATTGGATTAAAACTAAATATGAATATATATGTATTCATTCCTTCTAATTAAACCTTCAAATGATCATTAGACATGTAATTGATTTCTGTTAAGTGTTGTGTTTGATTAAAACTTACATCCACATTTGAATAATTGAATCAAATCTATGGAAAGAATAGAATTGCAAACAATTGAAACATAAACACTAGAATTGTTAACGAAGTTCACCTGATTTAGGCTACGTCTTTGAGTCCTTCTCAAAGGTAGAACCGATCGATTATTAATGCAAAATTTATTTATACATCACCTTATCCCTAGTAGGGGTTCTTGATCTATAAATAAATATTTTGATGCCACTAGTTCTAGCTCTTGCTCTTGGCTCTTGGCTCTCAACTCTGGATCTTGGCTCTTGGCTCTTCAGTTCTTGGCTCTTTGACTCTTTGGCTCTAGTTCTACTTGATTATTATCAAGTCTTGTGTATTGTTTTTCACACTTTGATTGTGATTTAAAATGACCCCTCCAGACCCTTTATATATATTTATGGGTCCAAAAAATGTGGGCTTGGATGATTATCCATTCCAATTTTAAATAATAATCATAATTATCCCAAGATCATTATTTATGGGATTTAACATTATCCCCTTTTTTAATAATAATTATCTCCACCCTTTATTCATGGGATTTATATTATCCCATTACAATTAAAATTATGGGGTGATTATTATTCTCCAATATATGATAGAATATGTTTATCCCCAAATATTAAAGACTTGGGTTGAATCATATTTCCACATCACTTTATTGCCACGTCATTGAGTTTGACCATAACTTTGACTGGTCATAACTTGCACATACGGACTCCATTTTTTGAACCAAAAAATATACTATAAAGATCTTGATGAGATCTACACCATGAAAATAATTTGGAAAAATTTAATGATGGTCAAGTTTTTTTATTTTGACCAGATTTGACCACCTATTTAGTTTCTTTGACAAAAAAATTGACCAACTACACAAGAAGCATACAAGCTCTATTTTTAAAGTTTCACATATCGTCAAAAAGATCTTGATGGGATCTTCATAATGGTATAATATTTAGTTTGTTTTGGGACCTTTTATAAGTTGACCTATGGATCAATCCTCCCTACAAAGAGGGCTTTTGGTCTACCAAAAGCTAGCACCCAACATGATCCTCTAAAATGCCAATAGATTTTGAAGAATTTTTACAGGTCTTTATTGGTCTACTCATGTTCCAAAACTGTGCCCACGATGCTTGGAACAACCGATTGATCACACCTTTCAAAAATCCTCTACTACTACATGGCCATCAATAGCCTTTACATAGAACTAGGATTCAAAATGCAATGACTTATTTTATTGTATGGCTTCTCAAGAGCCTCTACATAGATAATCCTAGTGAACTTTTATGTTGCATGACATTGCTCTGCTAAGGTAATGCTTTCCCATTATGTAAATGTAATCCATATTCTCCCTATTATTCTCACAAGGACATAAAACTATGTTTTATAAAATAAGTGATATCCTATCATCACTTTTACAAATTACCCTTTATGGGGTCTTACAACGCAACATATATGTTACAAATAGTGCCCTTCGTAGGGTATTTTACAAATGTGCATACTATGATTACACATATATTGAAAACATGTATTTCAATGAAAATGGATATCAAACTTGATACATAACAATAATGTATAACTGAGTGCTACTTACCTTGGAAGTAATTCACATGTTGATTCATACCTACTTGTATTCCTTTTAAAAGAAACTATTCAACTATGTGTAAAATGTCTTTCCACTGATGTTATACCCCAAATCTGATTTAGATTTTTTTTTTTAATATTCACTCTCAATGGATCCTCTTTACCATCTTTCCAAATGCTACAAGAAAAGGTAAGCATAAATATGCCAATCTAAATGTGAGAACATATAATAATAAATGATACAACTTCTAACAATGAGTTTTTCACAATATGCTTCTCATCTGGATTGCTCCTCCATTTTTCACTCTAAAGGAGTGATCTACCTCCACACTTGCTCAAACAAATGAGGTTAGTTCCTTTCATGATTATTTAACAATGGAAACCAAATAAAATGCTTTGAAGGTGAATTTAAGCATGCTAAATAAGACTTAGCTTTGCAAAAAATTTATCCATTTCTTTCCAATCTAATTTAATGGATGCTCCACTTTGGGATGATCCTTCTTGATGGAATATTCTTTGTATAGGTGAGACTCTTCATGGGTTGTCTCCTGGACTGTTGATACTTTATCGACTCTTTCATTTTCTACCTCTTTGTTCATGGGTACTTGCACAAATTTCTTCTTACAAGTATCCGAATGAACTTGTGTATGAAGATTCCAACACTTTTCAACCCAATGACCACTCATATTACAATTAGTGTAGTAATTCTTGTCCATTTTCTTGCACAACAAATCCCTCTTGTCATTCTCCATAGTTTGGATTGGAGACTGGTCTTTACAACTTGTCTCCTTCTTAAGGGGCATAACCTTTCTTTCTAAATATTTTCTCTTCCAACACATGGCCATACAATGGTTAATTAATCCAAAAAATTTACATGGATATTTATACCACAAATTCTATGTACCAAGACCATTCTTCTCATAATCAAAAAAGACATTGGAATATTTATGCTTGTCATACCTTTTAGGGTTATCATATTTGCAAGCATGATGAGGAGAAATTGTTTTACCTTCTCTATTGGGATTTTCATCTCTCAATGGAGATTCTTTGCATTTATTCTAGATGGATTTTATATAATTGAGGGGTTGTCCCTTTCTAGATTTTAGCTTATAAACTTCTCCATCTCTTTGAATGGGTTGAATCGGTAATGGCTTGGGCTCATCTCTTGAAGCTTCTCTTGCTTTAGCTATTTTGGAGCATTCTCTAATTTCTCCCTTACAATTAAAAAATCCCAAACCTATAAATTGAGGTCTTTCCTCAACCTATATTGGATTAATAATTCCTTGGCCATTGATGCCAAAGGCCTTTCCATCAAAACTCATCTTGTTTAGAAAATTAGAGCCAATACCACGAGTATGTATCTCAAATTCCCAAAAAGAAGAAGATTGATGAGAAGAAAAGGAATAACATGGTGAATTACTTATAGTACAAAACTCTATTTGGGTTTGTATATATTTGGTAGAGGATGGTCTTGTAGACTTTGTTTTCTCCTCCATTTCTTCACGATTTTGTGACTATGTCAATAACTTGTCCTTGACTTGAAACTCAAGTTGTAAATCCTAGATGATCCTTGAGAGAAACTCCCCATGAGATAGTATTTTGTCTTGCAACTCTTGCTTTTCAAATTTTAAGGACTTCAACATCCTTCTTAGCTAAGATTTTTTTATTTAAATATGATGGTTGAAGCCTTCAATCTCTTCTAGTCTTTATTTCTTCAAAGATTTTCCCATGGTTTCTTGATCCTATAAATAACCTATATCTCCAATAACTGTGGACTACACTAGAAGATTAAAAAAGTAAAAATGTTTGCATAACCTGAGTGAAACCAACTAAAACATAAATCATACTTTTACATAATCAAAAGCTAATCCCTATATTCTAACTACTTTGATACCAAAATTGATCTATAAACCCCTTTTGGTATAACCCTCACCTTGTTTACACCTCAGGTTACCTTGTTCATTCTTATGGTCTCTTCTTTAGTGAACTTTTCTCTTATCAGGACCAAGATACTGGTTGGGTCACCAATGTTCTGATTGGTGACTATCTTCTATATAGGAATCTTTCTATAGACTACAAAACCCATATTTAATCAAATAGTCCTATTCATAGGGGTACAATATTAAATCAGAGTGCCTCTGCCTTCTGACAAACCTAAAACCTTGATAATCTCCCTACAGTTATTTACGTACATCCCTCATAGCCAAAGGCCGTTTAAAATAGACATATTAAAAATATATCTTACAAGGCTCTCAATCAATACAGAGTTATAGAAATACATCCCTTCCTTGTCTATCACAATATAAAAGAAGAAGCGATTTTACTTTGTCTTTATGTCTATCAACACACCGTGACATAAATAACCTCTGCCTATGGCTAGAAGGTCATCCACACAATATAAGAAAATAAAACAACAGAGGCTGAGGCTGTAAAAAAAAGAGATACATATTGTGCATCCACGACCAACAATCTTTTTGATAAAGTCTAGTTGTAGACTCAAAAACAATACTCACACATCCAAACGGCCTTGTTTACAGGTTTGACCTTGCAAATGAATGTTTGGTTCTCCCGACAAGCTCTTGTACACTACATTACTGCCGTCTACCAAATAGAAGATCTCATTTAACCATCAACTCTGTTTATATCTTCCCTAGCTAAAACCATATGAAATAGAAGATCCCATGATTATATTGTTTCAATCTTCATCGTACTAAACATACACGATATGCCAGGCCTACGGCCTTACACATAGGCATTTCTCCAATAGTTTCTTGCCTTTGGCATACACTTCTTGACCCCTCTATTGCTCAAGCTCCAATAGATCATCTGCAACACAAAAGCCTCCTCCATATAGGGCTATGTAATTCACATATACCAGTCTTTGGCATGTTGACCAAGGTTTGATAGCACAATTTTGTATTGCCAAATAGTCTTTACAAACATGCATCCATTCGATTTACAATAAAATAGGAAAAAGCCCCTTATTAGGAGGCTGTCTACTTTTCTCCATCGTCTCGATCAGGAATTTCATCAAAAAGGAAATCAAAATCCTTTTCAATCTCCTTTTGAGAGGTCGATCCACATCTCAAAATAAAATCTAAGCAGCTTTCTGAGCTGAATGTATAGACAATTTGGAATTGTATTCACCTGAGAATAAAAAGAATGATAAAATGGATTCTTAACAATACTATTACCTCACTGATGGCTTCAAAGTCTTTTACAAATTCTTGACGCTAGCCAATAGCCTCAATTGGCTTCCTTCATTAATAAACCATAATATTTTTATTTACATAATATAGGCCGAATGGCCTTCGTGACTCCTCCTCTCCCTAAAGGAGATCCTCCCTCTCTATCTCTCCTTCTCTTAAATTATTCCTCCCTTCTTTTTTTTTCCTTTATGCTTAAATCAAGGTCTTCAATCTTAAAATAGTGTTGACCTTATCTCCTTGAATCTTGCATTATCCTATAAAGGCTCAACTACTCATCTAATAAGGGAATTCTTCAACTATGCTTGACTCCATGCCATCCTTGGATGATTACAACAATAATAGGATTATTGAAATCCTTTGACAACTAATAAATCCATACAAAACATATTTTGGCCTTATTTCTCCTCCACATGACAAGTAGGAATATTTGAAAATAAAACTTGGAGGGAAACTTATATAATTGCTTAGGCTAATGCCTATCGAAGGCTTATTCAACTAGTCCTTGCTAGATGCTCCTGCATCATACTCTCCCTGTAGAAAGGATTTGAACATAAGTTCAAATGAAATGCTTCCTCCATGCATTAGTCTTCACTATATGCCTAGATCCCAAGGTCGTGTTGTGATTGCCAATGCTGGTGTTTGTCTTTGATTGTCTTTGTCTTTCATCTTCTTGATTTTCTTCCTTTTCTGGTATGTTCTTCTCCTAATCTCCTTTTCAGCTATTGTGTCCCATCTCCATGCTTCATTCTCATACATGTCTTCAAGATCTTCTTGATCTTCTTGGTTCAAATTTTTTTCCATTGAACTATGGACTTCATTCATCTCCACAACTTTAACACCTGCATTCAAAACATCAAAGGCAATGTTAGAAGTAAAAACTTGAGACCATAAAGTCTCTTGGCTGCCTCCACTCTTCTGATCTTTGGCCAAAACTGCCTTTGCCTCTTTAGTGTGCTCTTTTCTTACTTCACTCTCACCAATGGTGTTCTCATCATGGTTTGTGCCTGTATGTATCTCTCTTGAAGAACTAAAGAGCTCTTCCAACATTCTCATTTCTTCCTTTAGTGAGCTCTCATCTATCTCCCCATTCACTTCATCAAACTTGGGCTTATCAACCTGAAGGATTGCTTGTCCTTTACTTTTCGTGTACCTCATTTCATTCTTTCTTGGCTTGTTTTCATAAAAATCAAATCCTTCATTAATATACTCATAAAAAATAATTGGAGCAATATTACCTTGTGTCTCCTTGCTCATTTCAATCTCTGCTTGAAGCCATCTTGTTTGTTCTTTGTTTTCAATGAGGCATTTCTTTGATGCATACTCTCCCCTTTCCTCATCATCCATCCATTTGGAACTCTCTCCTTATTGAATATTAGTCCTCATAGACAATTTCCATACCTAATTTCTCATGAAAGGATCATTAAATGATTCAAACACATCATCATAAATAATTTGTTTACCTTTTACCTCTTTGGTATACCTCTCAAGCATCTTATTTTCATGGAATGCCTCTTCCATACTCACCATCTCACCTTCATTCTCTTGGTTTCTTGAATCACCTTCAATCCTCTTCCATTGACTTCTTGGTGTTGTTGTCTCAACACTCACATCTTCTTCACTTTTTGCCTTCTTAGGAACCCACATTTGATTCTTTTTCTTATCAATTGACTTCACAAGCCATTTAGGCATCATGTAACCATGCTCTTGTGACAATACTAAAAAACCAACTTTGTTTGTCCTTTTATTTTCTTTCACACCTACATTCATATTAGGAATATGAGAAAATCCAATCTTATAAGGTAAACTTGCCTGCTTACTTACTTATTTCTTGCTTGTGTGCTTCACCATCCACTTAGGCACTATGTATCCATGATTGACTTCTTTGTGTGAGGACTTCATCTTCCTATTGCCTCTTCTAACATGTGTATTAACATCTTCATGCTCACAATAACAATCAAAATCAGGTATTAACACTTCATTTACCTCTTTGATAGCTTGATCCATGGAGCAATCTTTCTCTTCCTTTGTGCTTTGTTGTTCTCTTGCCTCTTCTTGATATTCCATGGCATCATGGAATTCATCTTCATCTTTTATCTCTTCTCTTGCTTGTATGGGGTCCTCAACATATTCCTCATGCATTAAACAATGTACTCCTTCTTCCTTATCAACAACAGCAAACTTTTTCTTTTCTCTTACACATTCACTTGTGCACTTGGTGTCTTCTCTTGCACCAATTTCTTCAGTCTTCAAGGCCTTTCTCTAGACCTTCTGCACAAAGCTGCTCATACCTACAATTACCCATTCAAAGACAACATTAGATGTAAAAACAAGAGACCACAAAGCCCCTATGAGTGCTCTCTTCATCAACACTCTCATCTTCTCAAGTGTTCTTCCTGACACTTTATCTTTTCTTTCTTCTTTTCTCTTGTTCTCCACAATGAGAACCTTCTTCACAACTTCTTCCTGATGCTCATTTAGTAGCCTGTTCACACTCTTGCCTTTATGGGCTTCACTTTTCATGGCAATCTTCTTTTTCCTTTTTCTCCTCTTCACTAGGAGATCAATTGGCCATACCCATGCTTTCCTATTCAACTGCATCCAAGACTCATATTCATCTTTAATCTTAGCTAACTCTCTCTTCAAACTAGCAATCTCTTTATCAATTTCAATACTAGTCATACCTTTCTTCTTTTGGATGCTTGTTTTCTTCTTGTTACTCTCATGTACCTTGCTGCTCTGTAGTGCCTTCAACAATACTTCCATTTCTGTGATCTTCACCCAAGTCTTTTCCACCTTGGTCTCTTGATCCCTTTAGGTCCTCACCTAGGTCTTCTACACCCTAGTCTTTTGGTCCACTTGTCTCACCCAAGCCTTTCTCCTTGACTGGTCTTTTGATAATCTCCTTGATCTCACCTAGGTCTTTTGCATCCTAGTCTTTTGATCATTTTCTCTATCCTGCAACAACATATTAGCAAACATGATCAATTACCAAATCCCAAGAGTTTCAAGCTTTGATACCAAAAATGGTGTAACCCTCACCTTGTTTACACTTCAGGTTACCTTGTTCATTCTTATGGTCTCTTCTTTAGTGAACTTTTCTCTTATCAGGACCAAGATACTGGTTGGGTCACCAATGTTTTGATTGGTGACTATCTTCTATATAGGAATCTTTCTATAGACTACAAAACCCACATTTAATCAAATAGTCCTCTTCATAGGGGTACAATATTAAATAAGAATGCCTCTACCTTTTGACAGACCTACAACCTTGATAATCTCCCTATAGTTATTTACGTACATCCCTCATATCCAAAGGCCGTTTAAAATAGACATATTAAAAATATAGCTTATAGGGCTCTCAATCAATATAGAGTTATAGAAATACATCCCTTCCTTGTCTATCACAATATAAAAGAAGAAACAATTTTACTCTGTCTTTGTGTCTGTCAACACACCGTGACATAAATAACCTCTACCTATGGCTAGAAGGTCCTCCACACAATAGAAGAAAATAAAACAACAGAGGCTGAGGCTGTAAAAAAAAGAGATACATATTGTGCATCCATGACCAATGATATTTTTGACAAAGTCTAGTTGTAGACTCAAAAACAATACTCACACATCCAAATGGCCCTGTTTATAGGTTTGATCTTGCAAATGAATGTCTGGTTCTCCTGGCAAGCTCTTGTACACTACATTACTGCCATCTACCAAATAGAAGATCTCATTTATTTATCAACTCTGTTTATATCTTCCCTAGCTAAAACCATATGAAATAGAAGATCATGTGATTATATTGTTTCAATATTCATCATACTAAACATACACGATATGCCAAGCCTACATCCTTATGCACAGGCATTTCTCCAATAGTTTCTTGCCTTTGGCATACACTTCTCAACTCCTCTATTGCTCAAGCTCCAATAGATCATCCGCAGGAAAAAGCCCCTCATTCGGAGGTTGTCTACTTTTCTCCATCATCTCAATCAAGAATTTCATCAAAAAGGAAATCAAAATCCTTTTCAATCTCCTTTTGAGAGGTCGATCCACATCTCAAAATAAAATCTAAGCAGCTTTCTGAGCTGAATGTATAGACAATTTGGAATTGTATCCACCTGAGAATAAAAAGAATGATAAAATGGATTATTAACAATACTATTACCTCACTGATGGCTTCAAAGTCTTGTACAAATTCTTGATGCCAGCCAATAGCCTCAATTAGCTTCCTTCATTAATAAACCATAATATTTTTATTTACATAATACAGGCCGAATGGCCTTCGTGACTCCTCCTCTCCCTAAAGGAGATCCTCCCTCTCTATCTCTCCTTCTCTTAAATTATTCCTCCCTTCTTTTTTTTCCTTTATGCTTAAATCAAGGTCTTCAATCTTAAAATAGTGTTGACCTTATCTCCTTGAATCTTGCATTATCCTATAAAGGCTCAACTACTAATCTAATAAGGGAATTCTTCAACCATGCTTGACTCCACACCATCCTTGGATGATTACAACAATAATAGGATTATTGAAATCCTTTGACAACTAATAAATCCATAAAAAACATATTTAGGCCTTATTTATCCTCCACATGAAAAGTATGAATATTTGAAAATATAACTTGGAGGGAAACTTATATAATTTCTTAGGCTAATGCCTATCGAAGGCTTATTCAACTAGTCCTTGCTAGATGCTCCTGCATCACCTTTCGAACCCTTCAAGTTCACTTTCAATTTATAATGGATACTGAATAGTGGCTTTAAATAAATGATCAAAAATAATTTAAAGTGTTTAAAAATTGGATTAAAACTAAATATGAATATCTATGTATTCATTCCTTCTAATTACACCTTCAAATGATCATTAGCCATTTAATTGATTTATGTTAAGTGTTGTGTTTGATTAAAACTTGCATCCACATTTGAATAGTTGAATCAAATATATGGAAAGAACAAAATTACAAACAATTGAAAATTAAACACTAAAATTTTTAATAGATTTCACCCGATCTATGGTACGTCTCTGGGTCCTACTCAAAGGCAGAACCAATCGATTATTGATGTAAAATTTCTTTATACATCACCTTATCCCCAGTAGGGGGTCTCAATCTATAAATAAATGTTTTGATGCCACTAGATCTAGCTCTAGAAACTAGCTCTGGATCTCAGCTCCTGGCTCTCAACTCTTGCTCTCAGATCTTGGCTCTTGGCTCTTCGGCTCTCGACTCTTCAGTTTTTTGGCTCTAGCTCTACTTGATTATTCCCAAGTCTTTTGTGTTGTTTTTCACACTTTGATTGTGATTTCAAATGACCCCTCTAGACCCTTTATATAATTTTATGGGTCCACAAAAGGTGGGGTTGGATGATTATCCTTTCCAATTTTAAATAATATTCATAATTATCCCAAGACCATTATTTGTGGGATTTAACATTATCTCTTTTTTTAATAATAATTATCTCCACCCTTTTTTTATGGGATTTATATTATCCCATTACAATAAAAATTATGGGGTGATTATTATTCCCCAATATATGATATAATATGTTTATCCCCAAATATTAAAGACTTGGGTCAAATTATATTGCCACGTTACTTTATTGCCACATCATCAGGGTTGACCATAACTTTGACTGGTCATAACTTGTACATACAGACTCTATTTTTCAAACCGTAAAATGTTCCAAAAATCTCTCAATGAGATCTACACCATGAAACTAATTTGGAAAATTTTTATGATGGTCAAATTTTGTAGTTTGACTATATTTGACCACATGTTGACTTGCTTTGACTAGAACTTTGACCAACTACACAAGAAGCATATGAGCTCTATTTTCAAAGTTCCACATACCACCAAAAATCTCTTGATAGATTATTCATAATGGTACATTATTCAGTCTAATCTAGGACCTTTTTTGAATTGACCTCTAGATCATCCTTGTTAATCAAACACTAGTTAGCCTATAGTATTTGAGTAGTGACAAGGCAAAGATTATTTTATTTCTTATCATGTTGTATTTAAGATTCATCTAAGGATGTAACTCTAAGATCTCTAAATTTTATTTCAAGAATAGGAAAGATTCATTTGAAGTGGAGAAAAATCTGGTCAATAGATGAATAATGGTATTTAAGGGTAGGTTAGTCATGAAGCAAATGTGTTAATATTGTTCCTCATGTCCAATGGACCCTTACATTCTAGCATAATTATTTCCATGTTGGCATTAACAAAATAATGATTTGATTTTCTTAGCCATCAGCTTGGTGCTTTTTATGGCTGGTAGTTCCCCTACCTTACCTTGATCCTACCTATCCTGCTCTCACCTACTACAGAATAAATAATAACCACCTCACAACAAAGATGCATATACATCTACTTTTAGGATGCCTACCCTACCTTCCAATCACCATTTTATCAAATTTTTAACTGTCATTAACCTAATTAATTAAAAAAATTACATAATTTATGGGGAGAGTGTTACATATGATGTACACTTGTCTGTGTTAATTTTTTTTATATATAATTTATATTATGAAAATACTAAAAAAATGTTGTACAGCCAATAAAATGTGAAATAATTAATTTTCATAGTTTTTTTTAAGTCCAAATATTGTAATAATTGAATAAAAACTTTACAAATCTAAAAATCCATACATTTTATTGGTCTATTGGATACTATTTCTTTTTTCAATCATTTTATATAGTTTCTAGCAAAGCACAAATTAGAAATATACTTACTATTTTAAACCACAAAATAGACTTGAAATATTATGAATAATAAAAAAATTCCACTAAAAATCATAATTCCTTAGTGACAAAAACTTTCAGCAGATACAATGACCTATAAATCTTCATTGAGCATATTAGATGAACCATAATTCCTTAGTAACAAAAACTTTTAGTAGATACAATGCCTTGCAAACCTTCATTGAGCATATTATATGAATCGAGAAAATAACAACAAAAAGAACATAAACTAAGATTGACAATTAAGATTTAGAAACTTCCATGTGTGCATAAAGGGAAGGAAACTTTATGATAGTATAGCTTTTAAATTCAGCTTTTTGAAATAAATCCTTGTATTCATGTTCCGTTCTCTCTCTTCCACCGCTTGTATAACCCATCATCAAAATGTCAAATACATTTTGGTTTGTTTATCAATTGATATTTATCTCTTGGTTGGATACATTCTGACTGTGTAAGGTGCAATTATTTCATGTCTTTGATGTTATATGACAATTGTTCTAGGCTCTTTGATCTACCTTTTTTCATGTGGCACTATTGTTTTGCAATTCTATATTATTTTTTGAGAAACTCCTATCATTCTCAACCTTCTTTGATAGTGCAGTTGTTTATTATTTTGTCTTTGGCATATTGGTAGTCCAGAGGAGGCGCGGTATATTTTTTGAGTATATTTGGCAAGTTTCTCATCTTCTAAAACATGTCAAAGGAGTTGGGATAAGATAATTTGATTAATTTTTGCCTTTTAAAGGCAACATAAGTCAGTTTTCTTGGTCATATAAGTGGAGATAAGTCAATATTTGAATATAAATATATACAATAACTATTTTTTTGGGGGAAGTAATTTTCATTAATAGTCATTTGAGAAATTTATTCTAAAGTATAATTTGACCAAAAATAATAAAATTGTAAAAATAAAGGATAAATTATGAGAGTTACTCTTTTACCTACTCGTTTATACTAAAAAATGTTAATCTAAAAATTAAAAATAAATAAATATATTATTAATTATAAGGTTTTCTTGTTAAACCAATATTAATAATAGGGTGAATCTTTTTCATGAGCCACCTAAGTACCATGTACCACTTTATTCTCATTTCCTTAACACTTCTTTCATGTACTACCATGTATAAGTAAAGAGTGAGTTTCTTCCATGTACAAATAAGAGTATAGGAAAGTATGGTACATAGAGAGGTTTGGTATATCATTCTAGTGATATATAGAAAAGGGGACCATTTGGAGTGATAAATAACTAATTTTGGGGTTTTACAAACTCAAAATTAAAAACTCAAACAATGCATTCAATAAAATCAATCTTTGGCATGACATTGACTGGTAAATATAGATAGTTGGAATGGTATCGAGAAGTGGAGAAAAAAAATATTCAATGATCTATAGTTTGATATTTATGATGTAGATAGATAACTATTTGAGCTAATAGGAATACAAAATATATTCAGACATAGAAGTAGAAAAACTAGAAATCATTGGCATCAACTTAAACTAGGTAATTTGAACAATAATTTTTGACTTGTTATGACCTCATTTGAGTGATTTTAGTTAGACTTAATAATTTGACTTTTTGACTCTTGTCTAAAAACTTCTACAACATATATGAAAATAATGTAGAAGATGACAACTCTCCTTAATATTTCAATTGAAAAGGCCATGAAGGTGAAATAAAAGAGCCTCCTCATATTTATATAAATATTTTGTATTTATAAAGTAAAATTAGTTATGATTTGTGTTCAAAGAGAGATATTAATATACATATCAGTTAATGGCTACCTTGATATTTTCTTATGTTAATATGTGTGCATGAGTTTCCTTGTTTCATCCAAATTTATGTGTCCATTTAACAAATATGTTTTTTAGAGTAATTTATGTTGGATATTTATCATGATGATGTCATGGTGGTGTCATGGAAGTATCCTGATGAGTGGATGAGGTACCTTGATAGTCTATATGACAATGACAAAGTGTGCAATGTTTTTGTTCTTGTATGCTTAGAGGATGATTGGTTGATCTTCAGTGTTGACATGGATAGAGTTTTTCAAGGATGAGTATCATGGTTTGATCATGTTAAAGGGGTCATATAAGATGTGATCCATGATTTGAGAGCTTGTGTGCACAAGTGAAATTCATCAGGTTGATCATAGTTTTTATCTAGATACTTTGGGTACAATGGCAAAAAATTTGAGTAGATAATTTGATGACATCACCATTTCCACATGAAAATGAATCAAGGAGAGTTGGTCATATGGTTTTGATCACTGCATGCCCTAGTTTTTATATGATAGATCTCAATTCATGCATTGAATAGCCATCACTAGACCTTTTACCATTCCTCTAATAGGTTATTCCTATAAGAAGGCTCCTCTTTCTTCTCCCATGGCTCCACCTCTAATGGTTGTATCACCTCATGTGGTCCCTTCACCACCTTTTGTGCCTCTAGTTATTATTCCTCCACTTATGGACCTTCCCTCACCCATAGATTCTTCTCCACACATGAGTCATTCACCCATGGATCCTTCTCCACTTATGATTCTTTCTTCTCCTATAGATCATGTTTCCACACATTCTCCTGACTAGCCTTTGCCTAAATTTCTTCCTCAACATGACCCTTTGAGCATCCCTACTTTTTCAGTTGAAGAGATCTGAAAAGAAGTATTTGCCGAGTATTCATTGAAGATTGATGAGATCTTAGCATCATTTTGATTAAAGATTCATAGAGACTTATCTAATGTATTGGTTAATGTGTGTGGATAGATTTACCAGTATTTATGAGCACATGTATGATGCTTTCACATTTATATTTGGATTGGACATGTGCTTCACTCATATTTTTTATATTTATTTTGATTATATCATTTGAAACTATGTCAAATTATTTCTTATCTTATATCATGTTTTTTCTTATTCTTGTACTATATCTAGCTTATGTTATCATTTTACATTTCACATATGATTGTCTTTTCCTTATCATTACTTACTTTTTATTTAGAGTTTTTCTCAAAAATGTTTCCCTTATATATTCATGATCATTTGCTTTCTTATCTTTATTTTTCATAGATAGTTATCATAGTGACTTGGTTATTTTTACCCTCTCCACTTTGGTTACTATCTCCTATTACCATGTGATCAGCTTGTAAGTAATCTTTCTCATCACCATTTTATTTCACTGGTCCTCCTTTGGATCTTCTTTTTCCCTTCTTCCTTTTTCCACAAACTAAGCATATAAATGGTTGATAATTGATATCACATGCTAGTTCATTGTTAAGCCTAAGTGTTATAGTTAGTATTTTCTCTTAGAATACTTAGTTTCATTTAGCCTTAACCTACAACTCATTCGTGTGTATCACTATCTCTCTCATGATTAGTCATTCCAAATCCATATGGAGGAGGAATCTTAAAAATAATTCAAAATAAAGTTAAAATAAAAATCATTTAAACAAAATTCAATGATATCAAAAGGCAAAAATATTGAATATTCTTAAAAGTCTAATCACACTAAAAGACATGATTCAAAGCACATCTCCTTCTTCTAGTCAAAGCTAAAACTCCAAAGTTGGCCTCATGGTAGAGCCAAGGTCCTTTGGGGTGTGGTAGGCTAGTAGATTAGAAGAGGATAATAAAAAAATATTTTAGTGCTACCTAATTTCTCACATAAGTACCCAATCTTCATTGTAGATTGATGGCTCTGTAAGGTGTCTTTAGGAGTGGAGAAAAAGTTGTGAGAAGGTAGGTCCATTTTACTTTTTCCTTATACCAATATACCATCATGATTTGATCTTAGTAGCACACCTATTTTCTTACAAAGATTTATTTCTATAGCAAGTGGGTTTCCTTTGTACATAGATGACCACTAGTCACTTAGTGTTTTTTCATGTCCTTAGTATGCCTCTTACCTCCTAATATCTTCTAATGAGATGCCTAAGTCTTGCTTCTTACACTATTTTTTCATTATTTTTCCTTCATATTTCATCTTTGAAAATATTGTTTTGATTATTGATCACTCCCCATGGGATTTCATTTGTGAGTTGCTTTGTAAGACAATGGATAGGACCTGACATCCCTCATAAATTACCAACTTTTCCATCTTATTACCCACATATTTTATTTACCATCCTTTATTATTTTGCTTACCAATGTTGTCTTGGTAACCCTTGGGTTTTTATTAGACGAGTTTAAATGTAAGACCATGAATAGGACCCGACCCTCATAAAATTTTCCAATAATCAAAGTCACCATCCAAAATTACATGTGTCAAATATGAGATAAGATTCGATAGATTATGAGGTTACATGTCATTTACATGCTTCCCATCTTGAATTAGTATGTTTTATGCTTACTTCATTTTTATTTCAACTTTTATTTTCTTATTTTCCAAGTGCATGTAAGATTACAACCATTTCTTGAATTTCTCATACTTCCTAGCTTGAATTAGTATGACAAATTTAAGACCAAATTTTTGAAAATTTTATTTTTCTTTTGTACTTCCCATCTTGATATATTATAATTGATTGACTTAATTTTGATTTTTTTTTATTACTATTTTTTCCCTTTTACATAACTTCCATTTTATTACATTGTTTGTCATACTTCCCAACATGATATTTAGTATGATTCTACTTGTTTTAATTTGGTACAAAATATTTTTAATTGGTTTTTAAAAAAATACCCTTTTACATCATGTTTTCCATTTGCTTGGATAATTATACTTCATCATTTTTTGTTATTACACATTTCCCAACTTGAACTAGTGTGTAGTACATTTATTTGATTGATTATATTTTTTCAAGTCCTTTTTGCCTATTTATTTTTAACAATGCATGTGTACTCCATGATGCTATAAAATAAACCACACCACATATATTTCATATAGCATATACAACAAAGCTAAATACATGTGCTAGAAATAAATATATTCAAAAGCATCCACAAACACAACCATCATAAATAAAACATACATAACCAACACCAATAAGCCAAAATGATACATCATATATATATATATATATATATATATATATATATATATATATACACACACACACACACACACACATATATATATACATATATATATATATATATATATACATATATATATATATATATATACATATATATATATATATATATACATATATATATATATATATATATATATATATATACATATATATATATGTATATATATATATATACATATATATATATGTATATATATATATGTATATATATATATGTATATATATACATATATATATATACATATATATATATATATATATATATATATGTATATATATATATATATACATATATATATATATATATACATATATATATACATATATATATATATATATATATGTATATATATATATATAGATATACATATACATATATATATATATATATACACATAGATATATATATATATATATGTATATATATATATATATATATATACATATATATATATATATACACATAGATATATATATATATATATATATATATATATGTATATATATATATATATATATATATACCATGAGTTTTATACAACCATATACAAAGCCTCAACACTAGGGGTGGGCTCCACCCTATCTATCTCATGGCCTAGCCGTGTTGCCTACTAAAGCCTTAGTCTGACTCCTCCAAATGATACACTACAACAAGGTAGTTTGAGATCTCAATCCCTCTACCTATCCCTATAGGCATGCCATCTACACATGTGCCTGTACCAACTTAGCCTAGGTCACTGTATGTTCTTATGTCAACTTAGTCTGCATCACTATATATGCCTACATCATTTGTGTCACTATCTCTAGATGTGAATATCTCTCATATGACAAGGCCTAATAGGCCTATCTCTTGGCTACACCCATCTCTACTAGTGGTTATACCCTCTCTCTACACCTATATCTATCTCATTACCTTGCTAGCTAATTTAAATGAGCTCACCTAAGTTGGGGTATATTATACAATTGGATCCTCTAATTTCATGGATGGTTGTAGAGTCTCATCTAGGATGTCATGGAGTGCTCCCCTCACTAGGGACCCCCATCTCACCTCCTCATCTTTAGGTACACCTAAAAAGTTACACTAGATAGATATTAGATCACTATCATATCTCATAATATCTATCTATATATCTCTACTACCAAATAAAAACATAAGAAATAATTCAACCATCTTCATACCTATATGTGTATCAGCTCCAATGATATCATTATCCACATGATTTCTTAGCACAGTCTCCCCATCTACATGGCCTCCTAGTACCTCCTTGATAGGTAACCTCCTCAGCTCAAACTTGGCTTTCATAGATTGTGTCCATATCAAACTCCATCTGATTGGTCTCTCTATCATCTCTTCTAGCTCATCTATGGGATCATCCATGATGTCTATAGTCTCCACTCTCTCCTATCTCTATCACTACCATGTCTTCAGTGGCCACTACTCATCTTTTTGGAGGTTGGTAGTAGTACATCTGGTATCTCTACCTCCTGCTCTACCACTCATCATTCCCAACTAGTCTATGGTAACTCCTGACATGGCCTCAATATCAACCTCACTAATAGTGGTCTAAGTCTCCTCTTCCCTTGTAACTCCCTCATATATTGAGCCCACTAGTTAGGCATCAATACTGATGTCACCAAATGAGGTAGGTCCATCTATCCTATCACCCATACCATTATATGTGGCTCTCTCCACCATGTATAGTGTCCAATTACCTCTCTCCTCTCTATGCTAGTATAACTATGTGCCAACTCACCCATGTAGCTTCTATGTGCCCATATAAATTCCATATGATTTCTGCATGCCTCACTAACTATAACATTGAAATGTGGGGCATAGCCCATGCTACTTGGTCCTCTCTCCGTCTCTGCACTCAAGGCAACTCATCATCAATTACATAGGGCAACCTAGTTGGTCAATACATGGGAAATCTCTTATATATCCATGCTATCATTAGTATGATTGGTCCCATAGTATATTTCCCTCTTACCAGTATCTCAAATAGATCATGTATGAGCTAGACATAGATGATACAACCTAGATCATATAATACTACCTCCTCTAACATCATCCTACTCAAGGATACCATGAATAGTGGTACCTTATCATCATATAGAGTACTTGCTATGTCATAAAGCTTATCACCATATTTTAGAAGTCTAAAATCTATGATATATACAAATCATGCATACTAACTCTTCATCCTCTTAATATCATATCTAAGCCTATAGCCCACATGGGTAATCCTCTTCTCTCCTCTAAGCTATCTAGTATCCTTATGATCACTGGTGCTCCCACTATGGGTCATACACGGATGACATAAGAATCTTATATTATGATACCCACCTCTATCAAATCCCCATCCACCTCCCATATAAAGGTGTTAGTCAATCATTCCTATCATCCCAAGAACATGAATAATAAGTTAGCATTGAGGGGGATCCTACACATCTCAAATATACCTCTTAAAACCATGACTTCTAGTTTAGCTTGATCTCTATCTGTCAATCTATCTAATAAATATGGCAACCAAGACATATCCACCAACCTCCAAAATCTAGGTCATCTCTACAACCAAGAAATAACAAAAGATGTATTAGTTCCTCCATGTCATGTATAATCACAATAAATTCTTTATACATCATTTTTTTTACAATTTTAATTTTAAAAAATCCTAATTTCTTTTACCTTATTCATTTAATCCTATTTATATCTTTCTTGGTCCTTCTTTCCCTCATTTGGTCATTTTAGGCCATTCTAACCCTATTTTGGCTTTCTACATGCCTTTTTGTGCTTATTATGGTTCCTCTGTCAACATAGTTTGACCAAAATTTCCCTATTTTTGTCATGATTGACTTCAAATTCTATGTCAACCCTCTTATATTATCCTCCTTGATACTAAGTTTTCATTCTAGCCCTTATGGATTAGTTACTCATTCCATTATATATTTTTAGCCTATAAATTACACTAGGTTAACCCACACCTACTAGGTCAACCATATGGCTTCTACCCTATTTCATCCTACTAGGTCAACCTGGTCAACCTAGTACATTATGTGTGTCAACCTAGTACATTTTTCCCAAAATGTACATTTAACTCACTTTCATCCTAAACCCTTCCAACCATTTCCTATCTTCCTATTTTTCACCCTTAAAATATAAGTTTGCTCAATTTTTACATATATAAATTCTTAAAATAAAATTTTATCAAAAAATCACTTATTCAATATAAAATTAAAAAACTTGTTTGAGATCTGTAGTTGCATACATGTAGTCTAACTGCCACCATCTCTCAATGTTTTCCTCATCTAGCATGTTTTTACCTCACCATCCTAGCCTTTTTTGGTCTTAGAGATCTCTTTCCTCTCTTTCACAATTCAAAATGCAAATTGAATTCTATTTTTCCTTATTTACAAACATCATTTATCAACTCAATTCTTTCATTTATTTTCAGGTAGATTCCTTATTTTGCCTCTATCTTTGTTTCTACTCATCCATTTTACAAACTGTAAAATATGTTAGAATCATGATGACGTAGAGATTATTTTCCACTATAATATATCTATCTTCCATTTATTTTTTGCTATTTTTTGCACTAACTTATATAGGTTTGCCTAGTGTACTCTACATTGGACACCTTCATTTCTTACAGTCTACTTATTTATCTATAGCACCAAAGTAAGTTAAAGGTATGTGTTTTTAAATTCTATCCTTTCATTTATCTTATTTTCTACTTACTACACCATCCTTAACATCATCTTTTTGTATTATCATGTTTTCTTCTAAAGCACCATCATGTCTTGCACTTATGTGACACGTGATGAGCTTTGACTAGGGTATATGTATACTCATAATATTTTTAACATTTATTGATTACTAACATTTCATATCTTAAAGGAACCTATCGAGTCTCAATATATTTGAATTCATATCTTAATGGTTGCATTGGGAAAGGGGTGGGTAGACCATCAATGCTTCAAAATATTGTTATTCCTTTTGCCACTTGCCATCTACACACTAGCCTTTTCAAACCATTAAACCCAAGCTTATTCTTCTTAGTTCTACCTATTCCTATCATTTTATATGTTTTATCCTTCATTTATTACCTCTGTACACTTTTGACCTATCAATTATGCTAGGTCAACTAGGTCGACCTAGCACAATTCAGGGACTTTTTCTCTCTTTTGGTTTGTTGGCCTCTTAGCTGAATTAGGATAGACCTAGAGAGTTAGATCCAAAAACATGCTAGGTTGACTAGGTTGACCTATCATAGCTAACATATCTAAATTATTTTAGGGTAAGTTTTGCCTATATATACAATTTCATTTACCACCATTTATAATAATGAATAATTAAGTGAAGAAGTGTGAACAAACATATACCTATTGACCATTCTACTTGGGGAATAAAGCTTTAGGGTTCAATACTTACTTTGGATCTCTAATATCATCTTGTGGATAATTTTTTTATATTATTGGATAGCTTGTGTAGCCTAGAGATGATTTATCTTAGTTATCATTACATACCATGAAAATATCTTGCGAAGCACCTTTGCCAAGGGGGAGATTGAGGCTCAGTGGGTTCATCTTCAAAGATAAATATTCTTAAATTTATTCCTCCTTTGTAAGAGTAGATAGATAGTGCATTTTTATTCTTCTCTTCCATGTATTAGGATTATTTATACATTGATGTGAGTATATGTCTTCTATACATGTTTGGTTTAGTTATGTATTTTTTTGTTTCTAACCCCCACTTTATGCCACAAGCTTTGGTGCAAACTAGATTATATTTACTTTTATTATTATTAGATTAGTGAAATATTAAATCACATGACTCTTTTAGGGTTGTTATGTGATTATGTTAGACTATAGGCTTTTGAACCCTATCTAACATGGTGTGTTGTGACAAGTGATCCCCTAATCAGGTCTAGCAGATCCTCACATTGATCATGCTCCCGCTTAACAATTGCATGCCCCCAATTGGAAGTGTAGTTGTGCTCTATCTTATCTGATCTAAGATTAATTTATGGATATGATGCATTTTTTATTTCATACACCAGCCCCTTACTTATATTCCCCATTTTACAACATTTATTCCCTCCTTTAATCTAGATAGGGTTTGAGCAAGAAGAAGGCACACAACAACTCTTATAATGAAGTGGACACATCTGAATAGACACACATGACATACAAGCAAAGGAACTTATATAAAAATTAGGGAAAATATCAAAATCCTTAGAGGATGAAGAAAAAACCTACTAATAAAAATGTATCCTTATCCCTAGAATAAATAAATCCCTATTCCTAATTCACAACAACCCTACATAATCTCATAATTAGGTTCATAGTCATTGTTTCAGATTTCCATACCCAAGTTCCAACTAATTTATTTATCTTTTAATATATTTGAATTTTATCATATTTATATAAGTATTAAGTTAAAAATTATTTTATGTGAAATTATTATGTATCTTAATCTTTTGATTTACTCACTAGTATGTCTTATTTAGATTAACCCCCTTAATCCAAATTTTGGTAAAATAAAACCAAAAGTTCAAGATCAAAATTTATCCATATAATTTCATTTTTTGACATATTAGTTATTTAGAATAAAATAATTCATTTCATTATTTAAAACATTTATATGTACTAAATAACAACACAAACTAGGAGAAAATAAACTTTATAATGCTTAATTAAAATCACTTGGAGACCAAAATTATCTCATTAAAATGTAAATAAGTATGCATACAACACATTAATGGGTAGATCATCATCATGTTTCCACATTTTTCACCATGACCCCCTTCTTCACAATGTAATTAAAAAATAACAACCTTATGGTATAGTCAAAGGGATGAAAAATTTAATGTGTTTTATTAATTCTAATGCACACATGAACATTATACCCTATTCCTCATAACCATAAGCTAACTACCATTTAAGTGTGTCCATTGATGTAAAAATATTATAAATATGCTACAAGCCACACATTATTTAACTCATCATAGGTGTTATAGATAATCCATTATTCACTTTTCCTTTATTGAAAACATAGCAATATTTTGTGCGATTCCAAAAATTTTAATTTTTTTTTGCTTTTATCCTATTACAAAACACACCCAACAATACCCAACAAAATCGAAAACACCCTCAAAATATTTATATTTATTATACTCTATCTTATCTCTTTTTTTCAAACCTTAAAATTATGGATGATATTTTATGATTATATAACACCTTAATCTTGTACACTTGGAAAAATCAAACCTTCATATTTCCTCTCAATTATTTAGTTTTCTCACTTTCAAAAGTTTTACATCTTATATATCCTTATGCATCTTGGCCTATATATCTTACTTAGAATAGTCTTATATTGATGACCCAAGTCTTCTATCTTACCCATAATGTTTCAAATGTACTTATATTCTCTCTACAATTTCTAAACATGTACTTATTCCACTCATCTTGGGATACTAATATCTGGGACAGACAGTAACATTGATGCTACTATCATATCTTGAAACAAGCTTCCAATACCCTAAATTCATTCTAATTTACAAATGAATCATATCCTAATGGTCAACATAAGTTATTTAATGTGTTTTTTTACTTGAAAGGGATTTATATAAATACAAGATCAACCCTCATTCATTCATTACCTAGAAACACCTATAAAAAGGCTAAAGAGACCAAAACACTTATCAATAATCACTCTATCAAACATTCAATTTAGTAAATCATCAATATTCCCATACCATTCATAGGTATAACACATATACACATCTAAATAACTAAAGGAGTAGCCTAAGATTCCGATTTTCCAAGTTAAAAGCTAGGTCATTGTTATACTTGGTTTACACACATTGTATGATTCAAATGAAATCCAACACATAGTCGAAAACTACGTCAATTTGAGGCCCTCTTTAAAGTATTGGATATGTAATAATCATATTATGAAAGTGAGGTTATTGGGGTTAGCTAAACACCATGTGCCCTCTAAAATTTTTTTTCCCAAAGACACATTGAATATTTTCCATTTTACAAGCAACAACTATCCATGACCTAGATCTAAATGCACTAGACTGAAGGTGAAGTAGAACTAATAAGCATATAGGTGGTCACATTTTTTCAATAGATATTCCATACATGGCACTAGCATAGAACCCAAATAATAATGTCAACACAACTCTCACAAGATGATGTTATTATCTAGGGAGTGAGAGGCATCAGATCTAAAATTTGTCAACTATTCTAGAATTTCCTTCTTACCTAATTTTAGCTTGTTCTAGATTAGGAACTGCATTAACATCAAAACAAGATAAGTACTTCACATAAGTCATTTCTATATCTATCATAATTATACTTTTTGTATTTATACTATCTCAGCATAATAAATTAAGTGTATGCTTACATCTAATTAGCTTACTATAGATCCTTATGCCATTTCATTCTATATACCCCTTTAATGCAATATAGATGAAACCAACCTAGATTCCCCATTTTAGGGTTATAAATTTGGTGAAATTGATCTTTGAACATCAAACCCTAGGATAAAATAGGGTTTTCTAATTATTGTACTTTATTGTAAAATTAAAAAAAAATCATTTGTGATGTAATGGAAAATTCTAGTGTAAGAACCCAAATTCAAATGGAAGATAAAGAGGCATTGATTACTCATCTCAATAATAAAAAGGGATTGACAGATGAATTTTTATATGTTACAAGAGATGAAATAAGTAAAAAATATAAAACTAAAGTTGCCTCACCTAGTAATTGTTAATCCTTAGAAGGTACTATAACTCATCCCACACTTTTCAATCCACCTAGATCTATTGGGGGCATAGATTATGTGTTTAAACCTTTGTTCCATGAAACTACTACTGATACATCTATCATGAAATTACCCATTTTTTCAACATAAATATCAAATTCAATGTTTACAACTACTCAACTTATTAATCTAAATCTCATAGGGCCTATAGTTCAATCATTCCTTCTAATTAAAAATACATTAGAAGACAAGGTTACAAACACTAAATAAAATGATTTAAAATAACCTCATTCTAAAGATTGTTTCATAACCCTATTGGACTTTAAATATATTTACACCCTTTGCAAACTAGATTTTCTAAACCTATGTTTACATTTTATGATGACAAGTGTGATCCTAAATAACATCTTCAAATGTTTTATGCAACATGCCTTCACTATGATTCCAATGGTAAACTTTTGACCTAATTATTCCCAATAATCCTCAAGGTCTATTCTTTGATGTGGTTTTTGATTTTCCTCTCCAATCCATCAAAACATTCAAACCTCTTGCATACTAATTCTTAGCACACTCTTCTATTAATATTTCTAAAAAGGTTTCCAACACCTAAATTACAAAAATCAAACAAGTAAAAAATGAACCTATCCATGAATATTTCTTGAGATATAAGACAATGCTAGCCAAAATGAATAATATTATATAAGTCAAAGAGTTTCAAGATATATTCAAAAAAATTCTTCTTACTCCTTTACATGAGTTTAATGCTTTAAATAATTTTAAATCTTTGGATGAACTTTATTGTGTTTTACAATATCATGAAATGAATCTTACGTCATTAAATAAGATTAAGTATGTAGAAAACAAACCATCTACATCTACATATAGAACAAAATTCACAATTAAACCAAACTATAATGTAAAACCTCCTCATTCAAGAAAGGAATCAACCATAATGATTAACACAATCTCATAGCATCCTAATCAGATTATCCTATCTAATGCACTAATGAGACAATTTTCATGTCTACTTGAGTCCCCAACTTCATTACTCTTGCAGTTACTACCATGTCAAAATTTATCTCTCCCTCATCCTATTGAGGTTGTTATGAGTCAACCTCTATCAAAAATATATGATGCAAATGCTTATTATGTTAGAGGTGCCATCATTGAGAGGAGGGGAGGTGAATCAGTGAGCCTAGAAAATCCAACTTCAATTTCAATCCTTTCAAGTTCTTAATCAATTACCATAATCATTCATGAAGCATATACAACATTCATAGCAATGAGCAGGAGAGACAATGCAAGATCAATCACATAACACATGACATATGTGGGAAACCCTATTGGAGTAGAAAACCCACTAGAACTTGTAATTAGACTACTATTATATGATAATAAGAACCAATTTAGACCATTTTTAATTGATCAAGGAACTATAATCCCTATTTAGTGAGACTACAATCTCACAAGGTGATGCAACACCTATCTAACTAAGTTCCAAAAACAACCAGACTTTAATAAGTTTCACCTTGCAAGGAGGCTATAACCTCGTTATATGTTGATCTACCACAATAATACCTATGAAAACATCCACCTATGAATTAATGTCTTCAACACTTGGTGATGGACCTCTGATTATCACTCTTCACCTTCTCTTATACTCAAATAGTAAGAGCACTATTCTACCAAAATAATTATGACCTATATGTCACACAAATAGTCCTTAGTCTATTATACTCTTCAAATCATCCATAGGGAACTCTAACCCTCCTTTTCTCCACAATTCATACACACAAACCTCTCTCAAATCTCTCCCAAGTCTCTCACTCAAGTTACAGAAAGCAACACATTTGGTTTCACTATTTATAGAGTAATCATGATCATCATCATCTTGGTTGGCCGTTAGGAATTCATTAACACTTAAGGCATCTATCTTACTAAGACATAGCTAAATACAATCTTCATAGGTAGGGCATAACATCTATGGGTCACCCTTAAGCAACTACACCTTTTAATAAGGCCCTTATAGCTCTTATAGGTCTCATGGAGACCTATTCACCCATTTGGCACTCCATAAAACAAAACAATAACATAGGTACACTTTCAATTACATGGTTCCACTCCTTATGTATCCTTTTACATCCTCAAATTATCATAGTCAACTCTGCTCACCACTGTATATGCTTCAAACAACTCAAACACTAACTTGGTACATAAGGACATCATGAACAAATACACAATAAACCTATTAAGCTTTGTTCATATCATATATTAATGGTTAAATCTTAATAAAGCACACATGTATTCCTCATGGATTCTAAAACACTCATCAATAGCTATTTCATCATGAGATATCAAAACGAGCTCAAATACCCTTCTAAGGTTACGTGCATAACATGCACAAACACACATTCAAATTTTAATCTCAATATATTTTATTACATACATAATTAAACCTTAAAATTCATATTTCCATATGTGCATTGGATTGCTCTATAAATTCAATTTTTACACCATGGTCAAATTCTATATAGATCGAAAGTTATGTCTCAAAAACTAGACATTTGTTATTCCTTTGTTAAATTCAAATATTTTAATTTAAACATTCATAGTTAAACCTCAAACACCATGTTCTCATCTCATGTCCTCATATATTTATATCAAACATTAATCATTGATCTCTTCCAAACTTTAACACATATGTGCCACTATCCAAATGTTAAACCTCCAATAGTTGACCTTATCTCGTAGAATCTTGAAATGTTAACTCATTACGCACCATCGATCTCCTATACATAGCTCAATATTTAACAATGCTAAATAACTATCACTTTTACCTCTTGAATTTAATATGCACCATTTATCTCTATTTATATAATCACCCACTGATCATTGATCTATGGAAGAAGCTTGATATTTATCTCTGCTTAGTGTTAAACATTAAACACTTGGAACCATCTCATTAATTATTGACTCATTATAGTAACATGATCTATCGATGTTTCTCAAAATTTAACCTGTGTAAATTTGACGAAGTATGGGAACCTTACTTATCTACCTAGAAGGCCAATTTTTCATAGTCATATATTTTACTTTACTCATTCACAAGTTCTCAAATTTGGACCATATGATCTCCTCACATAGGATAATCCAACCATATATCAAAATACTCATGTAACCCTCACATGTGTGAGATATAATACATCAATATTATCAATCAAATTTTTCTACCATAGAGCCAACTATGTCGAAAACTTGTCTGGGAAGCCAACTTTGAACATGCATATCTTTTGTCACGCTTTGGCACTTGACCTAAAATTTAGCAAAAATAAACTAGGAAATAAACTAAAAAAACCAATGTGATAACCTTCTCCTAAAAAATCCACATGTGTGAGATAGTACACCATTAAAATGCTTACTTGGCTCTTTCTTACCTCATGCAAATTTGGATAAGTATGGGAAACCCTGTCAAACTACTTCAAATCCCAACTTTACACATGCATATATTTTGATGTGCTTAGGTGCATGATATATAATTTAACACAAAATAAACTATGGACTAATGTGATCACAACCATATAACCAAATCCCCTTGACTCATCCACATGTGGCAATGGTGACATCATCAAACTACCTACTCATATTTTCTACCACTAGATCTAAAATGTCTAAATGATAACAATGATAAAAAAAATGAAATCCACTCATTCACACAAGAAATCAAAGCTTATAAAACATCTTAGGGAAATTTTTCACATTTTAAATACTCCATACTAATCCTTAAACACCTCTAACCATGCCAAAACATAAAATCAACCAAACATAATTCAAACATACTAGGACAAACACATTGCACACTTTATCATTATCATATAGACTATCAAGGAACTTCATCCATGACATCATTGAAAACTCTCCAATAATATCCCCATTTTTCAATGATGTCAATAGCCATCATATATAGAAATAGACATCTCACATTCCTTCTCTCCTTTCAAGCACTTTCACAATAGGAACTTTCTCCCCCTTTGATGAAATGACAAAGTAGACATAAATTGATCTTAAAGACCTAAAAATACTATAAATATTTAAATAAAATCTTAAAAATATGATAAAAACTCCCCTTACCTTGATCCTACCTCTTCTTGCCTTGACAACTTCCTCTTGTTTCATGCCAACACTCTCTTCAACCAAGCATTGCAACTAATGAAGAAAGAACACACAAAACCACTATAATCTGATATAACTAACCAAGAATCATATGAAAGGGACTCCCCCTAATATTTTTTATCTATTTCATATCTTGATCATCTTCATATCTCCACACACCATGAAGAACCACCACACATGATTACTAGCCTTTTCACTCAAGCTACCACAAAGACCACCAATATAAATTAATTCCACTCAAAAAATATAAAACATGATCTCAACCAACCTAAAAAATCTCCTTAAAATAATCATAATTTTATCTATTGGAAAAACTGAGCAAAAAATACTCTTCTTCAAACTAGGCCTATCTAGCCTCCTTGTAACCCTACCTAGAACTTGCAAAGCAGACAATTTTTAGTAGAAAAATATTCAAGACATAAAAATTCATATATGGATCACTCTCATATGCCTCCTCAATCACACCAATTTTAATTACCTATCTCATCCTATATAATATACTTCCTTCACAAACCTACTAGCTAATTAGGCTTCCATCTTGACAAAAAAATGAATATCTTGAAAACCACAAACTTTCAAATCTATATAAATCTTATTTTGATAACCCATTTGGCTCATTAAACATATTAACAATCCTCAAACCTCAAATCATAAGGCAAAATATGTCTATAGAATAGCTCAAAACCCTAGAATCTCAAAACAAATTCAACAAACCTCTTTTTGGTCAACACACACCTCTGAAACTTATTACACATATGGAGACACCCATCACACAATTAATGACCAAGATTTGATAATTCACACCTTTTGGGGTCTTGACTTCTTATAACCTATTTTAGGCCTACTTGCTCTTAAGCCAAAAATTGAGAAAACTGAGAGCACACAAAAAGATATTCAATTGGCACAAACATACCTTCATACCTCAAAAACACCTGGATCACATCATAAAGAAATTCATAGACCTTTAGAACCTCCAAAAACTTATTGAAATTGAATCAAACTCATTATTCCATCTGTAAACACCCATTCTTATATTATATTATAGCTTCTTCACAAAATTTTGGAACAAGCTCATGATCTTGTTTCTCCTCGTTAACCAAAGACCTCCTAAGATCAACACAAGTCTCTATTTAGATTGGTAATATAATTTTGAGCATAAAAACTTTATTCTCCATAAAAAAAGATGTCTCCCTAGAATCATTGATAGAGACACCCTACTTCATAATTTCTTAGAATAATTTGAAACCAGGAGTTGCCCACAAATGCTCATATTCCTTCTCCTCCTTGGTCATCTAGAAACACCCATTCTGATCCTATATTATATATCCTTCACAAATTTATAGAATAATCTCATGATCTTATTTTTCCCTCTTAACTAAAGACCTTCTAATATCAACATAATTCTCTATTTGGATTGGCAATATAATATGGAGCACACAGACTTGCTTCCCCACAAAAAAAGATGTCTCCTAAGAAGCATAAGCATATACACCCTACTTCACAATGTCCAAGCACAATGTGAAACCAAGAGTTTCCCACAACTCCTCATATTATTTCTCCTCCTTGGTCATATGATAGATGTAGTTCTTCTTCTTCTTAGGATTAAGAGAAGCAACATGCCCAACCACTACAACATTCTCCTATTCTTATAGAATTGGATTGACAACACATGGAGATAAAAATGATTCATGACACACATTTTTATCTATATAATATTCCTTGAAACTTGTAACCTCATAATTAAGAACAAAAAATTGATGTTATTTTCATGATACCTACTCATTAATACTAGGAAGTTTACTTGGATCCATACATACCTCAAGACTAGCTTCAACCAACACTTGGTCTTCTCTTTGAGCTTAGTGTCTTCACTCACAATATGAGTAGATAATGATATCCATTGGCACTATTTATCTTAAAAATAATTATCCACCATAGAAAATAGATTAATTTAACCTATATTCTCATCATGACTCACACTTTTCACCTTTGGCTTCCATGCATTAACATTCCTTCTTTGTTGCACTCTAGGATCCTGATTAAACCTATTCTGAATTATAGACCTTTGCTTGTAGAATATAAAAATGTGACCTCTCTATTTATAATTATAGAACACCAAACTCCTTTATGTAAACATAGTTTATCTTACCATGTTTGGATATAAACTTGTAATATGTCCTTTGTTATGACAAATAAAATAACCTCCCCTTTTTGAATAGGACTTACCTTGTCTACTCTTATGTGGACAATGGTTTGTAAAGTGTCCCACATAAATAAAAATGAATCACTTAATTTTCCTTACTCCTTTTGATAGATAACCCCTATCATAGTCCCATGTTGACTCATTTCTAATAGGTTTTGTATTCTCTATCTCTATGCCCAAATTGATTACATGTGTAACAGTAACCATTGAATCTTGCATACCTCATGGACTTAGGTTATGTGATCTGATTTGTCTTCATTATACTAGTACCTTCATTCATTTTTTGATGATTTGTATTCAAAGGTTGATCAACCTTGATCTTATTGATATTCATGTCAACTTGAGTAGAAACTTTGGGCTCTTTATTAAAACCTAATCTAGATCTATCATTAGTTGATTTTTTACTCTTTAGGAGATCATCCATTAGAACTTTTATCAAAATTGATAAATGATTTCACTTTAATTGTAGATTTATCTAGCTCCTCTTTTAAATACACAATATCATAAGCATACCTTGAGTATTCTTATTCTTTGTATATTAGACTTTCAGACATAGATTCCAACTTAGAATTAAGAAACATAATAACACATTCATGCTCCCTAGAGTCTTCAACCAATCTTACCTCAAACACACTAAATTTATCCACATAGTCCTTGAGTTTAGATTTCATCTTATTATTGATATTATTCTCAATCTTCACTTCTTCAAGATCATTCATCAATATAGTCTCATAGTCGACCTCATCTTCATCATCATCTAAATCACTCCAAGTAGGCTCCTTTTTATGTGAGCAACTTCCTTCCTCAACCATGAATAGAGATTCATCTTCAAAAGGACCATCATCTTCATGATCATATTTTGAAGTCACTATCTTCACTCTCATCTGATGATCTACAATCTTATTTGGTGTAGAGACTTTTCTTGTTATTGAAGGACTTCTTGTTGTTATACTTTCTAAATCCTTTCTTCATGTATGTGTTTTTTTTTTCATTTTAACCTTCACCATGCTCTCCATCATAAATATTTTAATTATTATGAGGGCACTTATGAACAAAGCATCCTATCTCTCCACAATTAAAAATTTTGAAGGGTAGTTTACCCTTATACTTTATTGAGCCTATGTTCAATTTCTTACTAATCAAAGTAATTAGTTCATCTTCATCAATATAAAATATGTCATCCTCTTTGGATTTATTACCTTATAACTTATTCTTAGGTTTCATATCTATATTTAGTTCTTCTTCCTTCTTTGGTGGTATATCATCATTTATTCTCATCTCATATGCAGTAAGAGTGCCATGAAATTGATCCATCTTTAACTAAGTAAGATCATGACTTTCTTCTATAGTAGATAATTTTGGATCAAACTTTAGAGATAGATACCTTAATACCTTTTGGACTATATTAGCCTCTTGAAGATTCTCTCCAAGAACTCTAATGATGTTCATAGTCTCATCAAATCTATATAGAAAAGATACCACATAATATTCTTCCTTCATCATGAGACTTTTAAATTACCTTCTATGAGTCTAAAAGCTGGCAAGATTGACCTTTGAATCTCATTTAAAAATGATCTAAATTTTGTCCCATATTTATTTAGAAGATTTAAAATGGATTACCTTGGTGTATTAATTATTTGAAAGAATAGAAGTGATAGCATTCATTGCCTTGGAATTGTTCTCAAAAAAATCCTTGTCTACAACACTAGATAAAGGAGTAATAGGAGCAACATAACCATATAGAATAGATTGCCATACATCAGACCATAGGATATAATGTATGACCTTATCATTTCAATTTAAAAATCATAATTTGATACATTGAACATCAGTGCTTTCTTAGTAGAGAAACATACTTGATGACTACCCATATTGTACCTTAGATTACCTTCAAGCTATTACATCGTTAGCAAAGGACCAACTCTGATACCAATTATTAGAGGTATAATCACTAAGAATGGGGGTGAATTAGTGAGCCTATAAAATCCAAATTCAATTTCAATCCTTTCAATTTCTTAATCATTTACCATAATCATTCATGAAGCATACACAACATTCATAAAAATTTGTAAGAGAGATAATGCAAGATCAATCACATAACACATGACATATGTGGGAAACCCTCTTGGGATAAAAAACAAATAGAACCTATAATTATAATAATTTCCTATAATAACAAGAACCAATTTAGACTAGCTACAAATGATCAAATAACTTTAATCCCTATTTAGTGAGACTACAATCCTATAAGGTGCTATAACACCTATCTAGATGAGCTACAACGACAACCAGAATTTTATCAAGTTTCATCTTGCAAGGAGGTTATAACCCCCTTAGATGATGAATTACCATACAAATACATATGAACACATCCAAATATGAACTAATGTCTTCAACACCTAATGATGGACTTCTAATTATCATTCTTCACCTTCTCTCATACTCAAATAATAAGAGCACTATTCTGCAAACATAATTATGACCTATAATTCATACAAATATTATTAAATATATTATAATATTCAAATCAACCACAAGTTACTCTACCACTCCTTCACTCCTTAATTAATAGACATAATCCTCTCTCAAATCTCCTCCAAGTCTCTCTCCACAACCCTCACTCAAGTCTAGAAAACAACACATTTGGTTTCACTATTTATAGAGCAATCATGATCATCACCATCTTGGTTGGCCATTAGACATGACTTAATAATTAAGGAATCTATCTCAATGAGACATAACTCAATACAATCTTCATAGGTCAGCCATAGCATCTATGGGTCACCCTTAAGTAACCACACATTTTAATAAGGCCCTTGTAGATTTTATAGGTCTCATGGAGACCTATTCACTCATTTAGCACTTCATCAAGAAAAAAAAGAACATAGGGACACTTTAAATTACATGGGTCCACTAATTATATCCTCTTTGACATCCTCAAATGATCATAGTTAACTTTACTCACCACTGTGTATGCTTTAAATAACTCTAACACTAATTTGGTTCATAGGAACACCATGAATGAATACATAGTCAACTTATTAAGCTTTGTTCATAATGTATATGAATGGTCAAACCTTCATAATGCACACAAATAGTCTTCATGTACTCTACAATACTCCTCAATATATAATTCATTATGAGATATCAAAACAACATTAAAACAACCGCAAATACCCTCCTCAGGTTACTTGCATAAAATGCATGAATGCATACTAAAATATGAACCTAAATATATTTGATTGTATACATAATTAGACCTTAAAATTTATATTTATATATTTCCCTTGTAATCCTTTACAAATTTTATTTTTACATCATGGTCAAATTCTATATAGATCTAAAGTTATGGCTTAAAAACTAGACACTAGTCATTCTTTTGTTAAATTCAAATATTTAAATTTAAACGATCATAGTTAAACCTAAAACACCATGTCCTCATCTCATGTGCTCACATATTTATCTGAAACATACATCATTAATCTCTTATGAAATTTAACATATAGGCACCATTGTCCAAATGTAAAACCTCCAATAGTTGACCTTATCTCATGCAATCTTGCAAGGGTGACTCATCATGCACCATCAATCTCCTGTATGTAGCTTGGTCTTTAAAAATGATAAATAAATATAAATTTAACCTCTTTAATATGATATACACCCTTGATATCTATCGATACAATCACCCACTCACCATTAATCCTTAGAATAACCTTGATCTTTCTCTGCTCAGTGTTAAATATTGAACACTTAGCACCATCTCATTTATTAATAACTTCTTAGAGAAACATGCTCCATTGATGTTTATCAAAATTTAACTTGTGAAAATTTAAATAAGTATGGTAACCTTACTTATCTACCTAAAATTCCAACTTTGTACATTCATATCTTTTACTTTGCTCACTCGTAAGTTTTCAAATTTGGACCATATGATCTCTGTATATAGGAGAATCCAACCATATATCAAATTTCTCTTAGAACCCTCACACATGTGAGATATAATTACATTAAAATTATCACTTATATATTTATACCATAGATCCAACTATGTCAAAAACATGTCTGGGAGCCTAACTTAAAAATTTTATATCTTTTATCACGCTTTGACGCTTAACCTAAAAGTTAGTGTAAATCAACTAGGTAGAAAACTGAAGAAACCCATATAATTACCTTCTCCTAAAACATCCACACATGTAGAGATATTACACCATCAAAATTATTACTTAGCTCTTTCTTGCCTCATGCAAATTTGGCCAAGTATGGGAAAACACTATCAAACTACTTGGGAACCCAACTTTGCACTTGCATATATTTTGACATGATTCAATGCATAATATAAATTTTATCTTAATTTAACTAGGGAATAATATGATCAAAACCATATTACCAACTCCCCTTGAATCATCCACATGTGGCAATGGTGATGTCATCAAACTACCTACTCATATTTTTTACCCCTAGACCCAAAATGTCTAGATGACAATAATGATCAACCAAATGAAATTCACTCATGCACACAAACACTCAAATATTATAAAACATATTAGGGACCTTTTTCACATGATCAATACTCCATAATCATCTCTAAATATCTCAAACCATGCAAAAATAAAAGATCAACCAAGCATACTTCAAGCATAGTAGGACAATCACATTGCACACTTTATCATTATCACATATACTATTAAGACACTTCATCCACTCACCTGGATACCTCTATGACATCATCATGACATAATTGAAAACTCTCAAACATGTTATGATTATAATTAAGGACCATTAAAATATACAAGGAGATGTTTTACTTTGAAACATAAGATCTAAGATATTGTCAATGACCAAAAATGTAAATTGGAGGATCCTCCAAAGGAATCAGGGTCGTAATCTAGTGATCACCATAAACAAAAAATATTTAAAAATCCTTTACAAGATTATTATGTGAAGGAAACATAAGTCTAAATGTCATATATTTCACATCTTCCTCCATCACATTATGGACACCCAATATATGGGGTTATTGGTACTTACGCATGACATATACCTCCCATGGTTCAAAGACCTTTTGTTTCTTTTGATGGTATTGAAATTAAGGAGGATGAATCTAATATTAATTATTTATACACTAAATCATACCTTAATAAATACCCCATATGTATTTTTATGATTGATAATGGTGAAATCAAAAATGTTTGTTCCATGACATTACTTACACATTTAGTTTATACTCATAATTAATTACAACCATCTACCTGATCAGTTAGATAATTTGATGGGACCTCCTAGAAGATTTTTTATGAGATTCCCTTTCTTCTATAGGTTTGACCTACACATGATGTTACCACATTCTCAGTTATCCTTTTCACATTAATTTTTGATAAGTTATTGGGAAGATCTCAGATACACACTCTTCAATCAGTACCTTCTAAAATGTATAAGTGTGTTAAATGAATTCATGACAACCAAATAATTATAGATTATGAAATTCCACATGAACATCCTCTTGAATAAAACAAACTTATACCCAAACAACTATCCATCAAGCCTACTAAGGCTAATTCACCATAAAAGGGTAATCAACAAGTAATCCCCTTTACTAGGCAACTAGTACTTGAGAGACCATTACATCAAAGACATATAGTGGATTCAATGGAGTCCCCATATTATACTACACACCATGTTAAGATATCTATAGTTCCTCAAAATGCACATATTATTACTATGCAAAATAAATCATAGATAAATCAATGATAGTTTCCAAAAACCCATATTATTATTATTGTTACTATTTATTCACAACCATAGAGGCTTATTCTACATAAATAAAGCACCATTGATACCATAGTGACAAATATTACACCTATACATGTTATACAATAATTTAAATAGGTTATTACACTAGTTTCATAGTGAGGAGACATCTATGACCATCCATTGGATCGAATCATAGGATGATCCCTCCTCTTCAAAAATTCCTAAAATACCTAAAATTTAAAAAAAATTCAAAAATCCAAAAATATTTTTAGCATTTACATGTTTTATTAGGTCCTTGGAATCCATGTGTTACTTCCATATTACTGGATTAAATGCTCAATTACTCCTACAAACACATATGTGTCAGCCTTATACTTGAGTGTGATATAGGCATACATAAATAAATGATACATTCCTATTTTGGATGTTGAACCTTCCTTCTACTAATGTCATATGGATAGTGTAGGTGTCCACTTATATGATTCAATTATCACTCTAAATTATCATGTTGTAGCTTGTATATATAATTACATATGCCTAGTATCCATGACTACATATTACACAGGGTATTTGATATGTTATACACATGACATACTTTTCCTAACATATTAGATCCATGGGCTACTATGACTTATTTATGATTGTTTCTTATGCTTTAATTTATGTATTTATTTGAGTGTCTTATATTCATTTTTTAAGCATTTAGATATGTTCATTTCCTTACGGCCCATGTGCCCATGTATGCTTTCATTGACATTTGCATGTCATTATTTATTGTATAGAAATTTTAATATGTCATTATTTCCTTTATGGAAATTTGACTAATTCATGTCTCTTAGATTGTATAACATTTGAACATGCCCCTTGGTTAAGGGTGTCCTTGGACCATTACCTTTTGATATGCTTTTGAGTTCTCTTGTCTATATGCTTGTTTTATTTTTAAACTTGTAATGTTACTATCTATACATTTCCATGTTCTTTATCATTAATTTTATACCTACATGTGATCACATTATTTATATTCACTTCAATGATACATTTACCTATACATATTATTCAAATATGCTACATGGTCACAATCACATAGTATACAATTATCTTATGATATTGAGGTGAGGTAAATATAAATTAATATCTTTCATTCACCTCAAAGGGGGGCCATATTAGTGGTTACATGTCATATAGAAATGTTCTCCACACTTTAGATAATTTAAAAATTTAGTGGGGGCATGTTTTAGGAGTATGTTCTCCACATTCATTCAATATGGTACTTATATAAGTTTTCAAATTTATTGGGGGAATGTCATATGTACATGGATTGAAAACACTCATATTTTTCATATTGAGTTGGGGAATGATTTGGAATCATGTTATCCACACTCATTTATTATGGTACTTATATCAATTCTCAGATTCAGTGGGGACATGTTTTGGAAGCATGTTTTCCACACCTATTCAATATTCAACATCTCCAATTTATAGTGGGGCATGTTTTAGAGCATATCTTCCATATTGGTACTTATATAAGTTTCTATATTTCTCCAAATAATTAGGGGCATGATTTGGAATAATGGTCTCCACACTTACGCAATTATATGAATTGGCCAAACCACACAGTTATATGATTCAAATTCATAGTTGTGGTAGAGTTTTATACATTGGTATTATTGCTATACATAGTTTAATCATGATATATATATATATATATATATATATATATATATATATATATATATATATATATATATATATATATATATATATATATATATATATATATATATATAAGTTTCATATGTTATTTAACATGTACCTAACATTATAAAATCCAAATCAATATTAGATTATAGAAATATTTTATGCAATGTTACCATATCATAGTCTTTTTCTTCATACTAATACCCTACCAAATTTTATGGAATTTTATTGAGCCAATATAATGTATTAGTTCAAATTTTGGTATGATTTATATTTACCAAATCACTCAATATTTTTTATTTTTCATGTTGAACTTGATCATCTAGCCTCAACAGGTTATAAGTATCATTCAGTTGCATGGTTGAGCTAATCACAACTTTTAGGTATTAACTCGCTTTTATTGTTAAGTTTGGGGCATGTGAATTTAAATATCTCTCTATATATCCTTAGAAATATGAACTTTAATGATTTATATATAATTATCCCAATCTTAGTATTTAGAGCCTTATAATGATACATCTTTTATAAAATAACTTGCCAATATGCAAGATGGTTACATCGACACAAAGGTGTAATCCTAAACCATACTCTTTCAATTTAAATATATTTCAAGTAATTCCAACCCATATTATATGTGCCAATTTTATACTATAACATTCTCTTAGTTCTAAGCCAATCACCAACAAAACATGTAAGTTAATCACAAGTAAAGATAAGGTGTGCATATACACCCATGTAGGCATTCCTTTACTTTAAAATAGAAATTTTACTACTAGATTAAGTTAGGGAATGTAGATGATATTTTTTGATTATATATCTCCTTAGTATTTTATACTTGGAAAACTCAAACCTTGGTTGTTCCTCTCAGTTCTTTACCTTTCCTATTTCTACAAGTCTCGCATCTGCTTTGTCTTTATGTCTCTTGGCCTATATCTCTTAGTTTGAATAGTCTTATATTGATTAGCCAAGTCTTATTTATTTATTATAATTTTTAAAATTTACTTATCTTATATCTATGTAGGTTTTAAACATGTACATGTTTTTCTACTTCCTAGACACTAACATCTATGTGAGATAGTAGCATCGATGTTATTGTCCTATCCAAACATAAGTGTCCATTACCCTAAATTCATCTAAATTTCAAATGAAACATATACCGATGGTAAAACTAAGTTCCTTAATGTGATTTATTACTCTAAAGGGATTTATATAAATGCAAGATCAACCCTCATTCATTACTCACCTAGAAACACCAATAAAAATACCAAAGAGGTTGAGGTATTTATCAAAATCACTCTATCAAGTATTTAATTAAAAAAGATTCCATATTTCCATACAAATCATAGGTAAAAAACATATTAAAGTTAATTATTAAATTATCAACCCAACAACCTAATTTTCTAAGTTATGAGCTAGGTCAAATTTTTACATGATTTGCACACATTGTGTGATTCACACACAAACCAACATGTAGGGGAGAACTACATTAGTCTGAGGCCCTATTAAAATTATTGGATATGTAATCATCATCCTTTGACAATGAGATCATTGTGGCCATTTTGACACCATGTGCCGACTCACACATTTTTTCCTAAGGTCACATTGAATATATAAAGCTAGGGTGTTTCCTTTTCACAAGTATGGATTAACCATGACCTAGATATGCATACACTAGAGTGAAGGAAAAGTAAAACATATAAGAATTTAGGTGGTTACATATTGTTTTAGTATATATTATGTATAATACACTAGTGTTGAACATAAATAGTATCATTGATATAACCATTACAAGTTGACATTACTATCCAGAGAGCTAGAGGCATCAGATTTAGAATCTGATGATTGTTATAGAATCTCCTTCTCACTTGATTTCATCTTGTTCTATATATTTACCTTTATTAACATCCTAAAAAGCTAAATAATTCACTTATTTTTCATTTATATATCTCACATAGTTTCACTTTATGTATTCAGACTATCTCAGCATAATAAATTTAGTGTATACTTATATCTAAGCTTAGTAAGTAATCATCCTACTATATATATGATTATCACCCTTGGGGCATTTAATTTATATATACTCCTTTCATGAAATATAGATGACACCAAACTATATTCCTCAATTTAGGGTTAAAAAAATCTACCATTAAATATGCAAACATGAATAACCTATACACTCTCAACGCTCCCCATAACCCTCATTTCCAAATTAACTCAATGGATTATTACCATTATGAAAGAGATAAAATATATTGTAAATCCTTAGAATTTTATTTAAATAAATATCTAAAATATACAATCCAAAATCAACATTTGTAATTATTAAAACTATGACAATACAATGTATCAAAATTGGATATAGATGATTTTTAGACATCATCGTCCTCATCATCACACTCTCGTTCCTTGATCTATACCCTTCCTTCTTTCCTTCCTATATTTTTATAATTAAATTCCTAATTTTAAGCTAATGATTATTATTTTTTGGAAACTAGGGGTTGTTTAAATATTTAAAATTTAAGTTTTATAAGTTACCATGTGATTCTATTAACATTGCATTTTATTAGTAATATCAAAGGATTTTTTAACAATTTTTTACTTATAATTCAATAATTATAACCCATAAAACCATATTTATTCCTAACATTTGTCTTAAAATCGTTACAAAATTGTTATGAACACCATCTTGTGTATATCTTTCAATCACTCATTTAGACATTTTGTCAAAATGGGTTCCATACCTTTTGTATATTTCAACACTTTGGTCAACATATGTTTGAGGTATTTTCTATAAAAAATTGTGTACCTATTTTATTTCAATTATTCTTTCCTTTTATATTATTTCCTTATATTTATTATGTAATTTAAAACACGATAATTGTTTTTTATAATTGAACACTGGAAAGATACCTAAATTGTCATTTGTTGATTATGTTATATAGAAAATGAATAAAAGGTAGACATTTTTTTTTGGAACATTTTATATGTGCTTAGTTTCCTTTTTATTTTGAATAATTAGGACACTTATATTTCTCTATCAGCATTTGTATTGCTAGTCCTTCATGTAACTACTAGTTTTTAATAGCTTAGAAAATTTCTATATCATTAAAGTATATGACTTCAGTAATGGGCTTGGAAATAATGAGTACAATATATTATTATTATGTTTACAATTTTTCCATTAAAAAAATACATTTTAATATTATGTAAAAATATAATGACCTTTGTATATACCTCATAATTATGTTCTAAAATATCTCTATGTATAATCAATTTATGATTTTTTATGACAAAACTTTACCATATATGTTTTACATCCTAAGGCATTGGTCCTAGAAGGGTTTTCATATAAATTTATCTACAACTATATTAAAAAGTATCATGAAAAAAAATTTGTTACTTGTTTTTTTTTTTCTTTATAAATATATTTATTATTTAATTTATATTCAAAACCAATACTATAGACTTCCCTTGAATTGGCATAAAAACTATCTAATTTTTATGTTTTAAATGTGTAATCTTCCCTCTTTAAAAATAATTGAAATTATCCTCTTAAAAAATAGTTCTCTACAGATTTTATGATAAATGATATATTTATTTATGTTATAAATTAAAAAACTTGTCATGGAACCATATCCATATTTAAAATTAAAACAAACATAGGAGCCACCAGCATTCCATCGCACTCTAGCCTAAACCAATTTTGTTGCACTTAGTTTTTAATATTTTATAAATCAATCCATAATATTGGAGAAACAATATTATAAATATATGTTTACTATTAAAACTACAAAAATAGACCGAAAAAAATATTAATAATAAAAACTTCTATTAAAAATCATAATTCCTTTGTGAGGAAAACTTTCACCAGCCACAATGCCTTAAAAACCTTCATTAAGCATATTAGATGAACTAAGAAAAAGAATAGAGATAATTAATATTTAGAAATTTATATTAGTGCGTAAAGAGAAGTCAACTTTACAATTGTATAGATTTCAAATCCATCTTTATGAAATAAGTCCTATTCATTTTTCATTCTCTCTCTTATACCACTTGTAGTATAACCCACCATAAAAATTTCAAACAATAACCCCAATCAAATTTTATCTCCTTCCTTGCCCTCAATCAATTCCTCAACGATTAACAACATGGGATCAAACATAATCTCATAATTTATCACACTATGCAATAAAATGGAGTCAGTGAAATGATGAATAGGAATGTGATGAATATGGTTCATGTTATGTTATACTTCATAGGGATAAATATGAACTGTTGGGCTAAAGAAATTAAAACAAAATTATACTTCTACAATAAATCACCATCAACAACCCTCCAATTCAAGACCCCATCTAAGATGTGGTGTGTTCCTCTTCCTTTATTGCAACTTCATAAGATTTATGGATCTACTTACTATGTATTGATTCCAAAATATAAGAGGAATAAATTGAACCACGAGTCATAAAATCATTCCAATGGGATATTCCAAATCCTCTAAGGCACACAAGCTATATGATGAGAAAAATAATAAAATTATTACCACAAGAGAAGATGTATTTTTTGAAAATACAAAGGATAAAGAAACCATTTATTAAAAAAAAATGCTGATTTGATAAGTATGCAAAGTTTGATGTATACAAGGAGACTAATTTATATGTTCTAAAGAATGATTTAGGGACATACAATTGGGAATTAATTGATTGTTTACTAAATCCTATACATGAGATTGAAATTCCTCTTGTAGGAAAAAGTGAAACTACATCTGATAATGAACATGGACCACAAGAACATAAATAACAAAGTGAATTAAATTTATGAGATGAAATTTAACCACCTAAAACACTATAAAATATTCCTAAGTGTGACACTCAAACATTGATATATGTCAAACTTGATGAAGTTGGGAAAACATGCATTAGAAGCTCACATGTAGCTGCATCAAAATTAAACAAGTTCCTTAAATAAATTCAAGATAATATTCAAAATATCACCTTGAATGATTCTCTAGAATAATAACTCAATGTTGCTTTTGATTCAAAAGCAACATATTTCAAACAAGATAAGAAGTTTGAACCTTGGATAAAATCAATGAAAGATTAATATGGTGTTGAGCATAGTCATTGATGTCACATATAGCATGTTATACTAATGCTTTAATGACAAAGTGATTAGACTAAAGGTTTGGAGAGATATGACACATTTGCAGGTTTGAAAAGATAAAGAAGAAGCTATGAGGCATCCATAGATGTCTTGGTGAATTTTTGGTGTGTCACTTGATCATTTGGAATGAGAAACATGAATATTCTAGCTTAAGAGAAGCCAGATCATCATTACATGCCATGAAGATATGAATGAACTTAAAAGTTTGTGTACTTAATTTTGGTACTCAAAAATTCAATTAAGGTCAAAATATTTCATAGAGATGTTTTCTATAATGCCAAGAAGGTACCTTAAAAATTTGGACTCTTGAAGTGTTTTCTAGCTCAAGTTATAAACCTTCAAAGTTTCTCTTATAGACTATGATGGGCCAAAGATTGTCAAGTTTAACTACATTGAAGTCTAAGTTCACTAGTCAGTAGATCTAAGAGTGAGTGTTAATCATCCAAATTTTGATCTAATAGTGTGCTTCAAGTCAAAATGTCAAAATTTCCTAAGATTAAATGTGCTAGTGACAAGTGTCTCTATCTCATTGAGTTGATAATAAATCAATGGTACATGGGTGTTGGTATACATAGAGTTTGACAGTGTAATGAGTCAAATAGTCAATGTGTAGATGGCATGTAGATCTACCAAGTGGAAAAATTATGGGAGCCTTGATCAAATATCAATGGTGAGCATTGCAAGATAAATATTGAGCTACTCAGAGGAGATCAATGGTTTGTATTTGTCCATAGTTTCTAGGAATCATGATATGAGGTTAAGGTTCTTGATGTTTAACATTTGCTCAGTGACCATTAGAATTTAAATATTCAAATTTGTATTTAAAAACTAGTGCTCAATTTTTGGGCTATATATTTTGATCCAAGGCAAATTATTGATGCAGTAAAAATAAAAATTATAGAGGGCTTCAAGGTGCATCTAGAGAACCCAGTTAGAAGTTATAAATGTTTATACAGTCAATGTTATAAAGCTTCAAAGTTAATTGTTTATTCATTCATGGTGTTACTTTGTACATAATATTTTTTTAGCAATTTGTGTTTTAGTAGAAGAGTGTTTTTTCAAGAGAAATCACCTAAAGATATCTTAGAGATCATATGGAGTGGACCTATGTAACTGAAAGTGATCGTATGTTCTTAATTTTCTCAATGGAGTGCTAAATGGGTGAATAGATATCCATGAGAGCTATAAGGGATACTAACGCCTAATTGAAAGGCTTAGTTCCTTAAGTGCTACCCATGGATGCTATGGCCAAACTGTGAGGATATATTTGAGCTATGTTTTAGCATGATAGATGTCTTAAGGGTTAAGCAAAGTCTTATGGCTGACCAAATAGTTGATATTCATGAAGATTCTATATATAGTGGATACCAAGGAAATGATTTATAGACTTGATGTGAATGAAATGAGAGAGAGAAAGATAGAGTCAAAGGAAATAAATTAGAGTCAGTGTTCTCAGTAGATGGATTGAAGTACAAAATAGATTGAGTATGAGCTAAGAAGACTAAAGAGATCCAAAAGAGGAGTTTGGATGCATTACTTGTATGAGAAATTTTGAGGGTGTGTGATCAGTTTTTTGAGAGAGATATAAATGTAAATAATAGTGAAAGAAAGATAAGTCCATCATCAAGTGTATAAGACATCATATCAAAGGTGGAGATCAAATCATGGTAGATGAGTGGGTGCTTGGTTTCCTAGGGGGTTGGTTCCTATTGGAAATATTGTCATTGATGTCAAAGGTCTAGCATTATTGGTGATAAAGGCCCCATTGCCTTTAATGCTATTTGTAATAGATTTATCTTGGCTAATGTGAGTTAATATTTATTTAATATTAACAAATATATTTTTGTTTACATATGAGACAAAAGAAGGGCCCATGGAGAAGTCAAAGAGCCACGAGGTAAAGATAAAAGAAGGATGGGATGCATTTTCCCATGAAGAGTCATCTTGGGGAATTCTAAGAGTCACCAAGTGAAGACAAAAGAGGAAGGGTGAAATTTATCATGAAGGGACACTTTGAGGAATATGAAAAGTCACCAAGATAAGGACAAAAGTGGGAAGGATGTTTTTGGTCATGAAGGGTCACCACATGACTTTTCAAAGGCAATAATATGAAGGGTCATCCAAGTTTGGTGCCATTTTCAATGAGGATTGAAGGGTCACAAAGGGGGAAGGCCAAAGGTCATTTGGAAAGCTATAAATAAAGGCTTGAGAAGCCATTTGTAAGATGAGAGATAGAGGTTGATTTGATATTGTAATATCTAGCTTAGAAGAGCAATTATGAGAGATGAATATTATTTGTATTTGTTATATCTAGCTTAGAAGAGAAAAGGTGAGAGAGAGGAAAGAGATGTTGTAATGAACTATCATTTGTTGAGATAGCAACATTAAGAGATAGGTGTGTGGTATACACAAAGGGGTTGGTGCTCCTGTGGGTTGGTGCTCATGAATAGTTGTTGGGTTGGTGCTTAGAAAAGAGGTTGGTGCTTCTATGGGGTGGTGCTCATGAATTGTTGCTAGGTTGGTGCTCAACAAAGGGGTTGGTGCTCCTGTGGGTTGGTGCTCATGAATTATTGTTGGGTTGGTGCTCGGCAAAGGGGTTGGTGCTCCTATGGGTTGGTGCTCATGAATTGTTGTTGGGTTGGTGCTCGGCAAAGGGGTTGGTGATCTTGTGGGTTGGTGCTCCTACAAGTTGGTGCTTACGAATATTGTTTGGGTTGGTGCTCATTCATATACTTGAGATTGTTCTCTATAGTTTTTCCCACATTGGGTTTCCACGTTATATCTGGTGTCTCTATCTATCTTTGTGTGGTGTTTATTGTTTGAGTTTTATTGCATATTTTTAATGTTTTAAGTGGAATTTGATTAAGGGAAAGTTTTATAAGATATATGATATACTGATTCACCCCCCCCTCTCAGTATATCTCATGCTTAACAATTGGTATCAGAGCAGGTTCCTTTATAAAGGGTTTAACAGCTTGAAGGTAGATCAAAGAAAAGCATAAGATGGCCAAGCAGCTAAAGAAGAGAATCAAGAGTTGAAATCTATGGTTCAGGCTCTTAAGGAATAGGTGTGTATGTTAGATTCTAAGTTGGCTATAGAAGTACAAGAAAATAAGATATTTGTTCAGGATCTTAAGAATCAGTTAGAGGCTACAAATTCAATTTTAACATCAAAAAAAGAAGAGTGTAATCAGTTGAAGGTTGAGTTAGGTTCTTTAAAGGATAATCATGAGAAGCTTATAATCAAGGTTGAGAAAGATCATGAAATTTTAGTCCAAGGAATGAAGGATGCAAGTTTTGAAGGCAAATCAAAGAAGCCGATCAGGCAGCCCAATGCTTTTAAGTTTTCAAAATCGTTTCATGGCCATTGTTTTTTTTGTCATCATGTTGGTCATAGGGCAAGAGATTGTATGAAGAGAAGCAATCAGTTAAAGGGAGATATCAGTCACATTCAAGAAAAAGGTATGATAAATATTTTTTGCTTTTGTTGTCATGTGGTTGGACATATTGCTAAATTATGTCAAAATAAAGTAAAGAGATATTCAAGGTATTTCAAAGGATATAGAGCCCCTATAAAATATGAGAAAAGACAAATTTAGGTTTGGATACCTAAAATAGTAAAGGTTGATCAGGTTGAGTTTAAAAGTGAAAATGAATTACTTGCTATAGTAGATAAAGAATCAGATAGGAAGGATTGTGTAGAGTCTCTTGTTACATTTGAGCATGAGCTTTGTCAAGATAAGATAGTTGCAAAAGTTGAGAAGATGAAAAACACCATAAATGATAAGGTTAGTAAGTCAAAAAGGCTAGACATGCTTAAATAGATTCTAAAATAAAAACATAAGAAGATCAAGGAAGAAATAGAGGAGATGTGGGAATCTCATGAGATTTGTTTCTAGGACCCTTTTGTGTGGGGTGTCTCTTCTAGGCTTTAAGGAGACACTTTTAAGAAAAATTGAAGCATGGTGGATGCTATTGGGTCTTGGCTATGTTGCATGACAAGAAGGTGACTTGGTAGATTAATTTGTATATCTTTTGAAGGAATAGATTTTTAAAGAAAATTTTGCATCAGTATTATGGTTTGAGGATATTAGAATGATTCTTTCATATGCAATGTTTCAAATGATTATGGTCATAATAAATTAGAATGTTGAAAAAGAGCTAATAGTTTTAGAAAGAAGGAAAATAATACTCATGTAGATTCAATGAAGAAGGATTAGAGTTTCAAAGCTCCATTAATCAAGAAGAAGGATCAGAGTTTCAAAGCTCCATTCATCAAGAAGAAGGTTCAGACATGTTAATGGAAGAAGAAACAACCTGAAGATCTATGTTTGTGCAAACAACATTGCATCTAAGAAATAAAGATCAGCCATGGTTCATTGATAGTGGATGTTCGAGGCATATGACAAGAGATAAGAGTAAAGTAGATCAATGGTGGAACAGTGAGATTCAGAGATAAAACCACTGCCAGGATAGCTAGAAAAGGTACATTGAGTTTGGATTATGATAGAACCAAGACTAAGAATGTTTTGTATGAAAAAGGTATTAAGCATAATCTATTGAGTGTTATTCAAATATATGATTAGGGATATACATTAAAGTTTCATACAAAAGGTTGTGAGGTTAGAATAAAATATTCAAATGAGTTGATTGTAGATTCTCAAATGATAGGTAAAGATTTATATGCATTATCAGATGTCTTCTCGAAGGCACAATCAAAGGACACATTCAAAGATATATGAGAGGAGTTGGGAGTAATTTCTATTACTTCCTACCATTGATTTTTATCATCAATTGAGGGGGAGCTAAGTGTTAGCTCCATGTAGGCCCTTTCCCATTGATGTTAAAGGGGGAAAATAATAGGTATAGGTACAAGTGCAAAAATAGGTACATGAAATAGATACATGTTGCTACAGTAAGGGGGAGTTACTGTATGTTTCCAGATGATGGTATGTGTAGGTGATAGGATTTGGTAGTTTTAGGATTGAGGTTGCCATTAATGACAAAGGGGGAGATTGTTGGAAATATTTTCATTGATGTCAAAGGTCTAGTATTATTGGTGATAAAGGCCCCATTGCATTTAATGTTGTTTGTAATAGATTTATCTTGGCTAATGTGAGTTAATATTTATTTAATATTAATGGTGAGTTAATATTTATTTAATATTAATGAATATATTTTTGGTTGCATATGAGACAAAAGAAGGGTCCATGGAGAAGTCAAAGAGCCACGAGGTAAAGATAAAATAAGGATGGGACACATTTTTGCATGAAGAGTCATCTTGGGGAATTCCAAGAGTCACCAAGTGAAGACAAAAGAGGAAGGGCACAATTTCTCATGAAGGGACACTTTGAGGACTATGAAAAGTCACCAATATAAGGACAAAAGTGGGAAGGACGTTTTTGGTCATGAAGGGTCACCACATGACTTTTCAAAGGCAAGAATATGAAGGGTCATCCAAGTTTGGCACCATTTCCCATGAGGATTGAAGGGTCACAAAGGTGGAAGGCCAAAGGTCATTTGGAAAGCTATAAATAAAGGCTTGAGAAGCCATTTGTAAGATGAGAGATAGAGGTTGATTTGATATTGTAATATCTAGCTTAGAAGAGCAATTGTGAGAGATGAATATGATTTGTATTTCTTATATCTAGCTTAGAAGAGCAAAGGTGAGAGAGAGGAAAGAGATGTTGTAATGAACTATCATTTGTTGAGATAGCAACATTAAGAGATAGGTGTGTGGTATACACAAAGGGGTTGGTGCTCCTATGGATTTGTGCTCACAAATAGTAATTGGGTTGGTGCTCGACAAAGGGGTTGGTGCTCCTGTGGGCTAGTGCTCAGCAAAGAGCTTGGTGCTCCTGTGGGTTGGTGCTCACGAATTGTTACTGGGTTGGTGCTCGATAAAGGGGTTGGTGCTCCTGTGGGTTGGTGCTCACAAATAGTTATTGGGTTGGTGCTTAGTAAAGGGGTTGGTGCTCCTGCAAGTTGGTGCTTGAAAATATTGTTTGGGTTGGTGCTCATTCATATACTTGAGATTGTTCTCCGTGGTTTTTCCCACATTAGGTTTCCACGTTATATCTAGTGTCTCTCTGTATCTTTTGTGTTGTTTATTGTTTGATTTTTATTGCATATCTTGAATGTTTGATTAAGTGGAATTTGATTAAGGGAAAGTTTTATAAGATATATGATATACTAATTCACCCCCCCTCTCAATATATCCCATGCTTAACAGTTCCTACTTATGGGATGGGTGTTCTATGATTATTTGGTGCTGGTCTAAATTTGGATCTTGTCATTATAGGACTTAGTCCATATTCTAGGTTCCTGTGGGTTTTATTCCCCAATAGGGTTTCCCACATAGTTTTTGTGTTATTTGTGTGATCTTGCATCATCTTTTTATTTATTATTATGAAAATATTTTATGCTTTATGAATGATTTTGGTCATTGATTAAGAGTTTTAAAGGATTGCAATTGAAGTTTGAAATATCTTGCATCACTGATTCACCCCCTCTTGGTAATTTTACCTCTAACATATAGTGCATTTATCATAAATGGGACTTGAAAATTGGTTGATCCTCAATATGTCTAAAAACCAATTGGTTTAAAGTGGGTCTACCACAATAAATACAAGTTTGGTGACTCACTTGAAAAGTATAAATCTAGGCTTGTTACCAAGGCATATGCTCAAGAAGAAGGAATTGACTACAATGAAACCTTTTCACCTACAAATAAATGGAATACCATGTGAACCATGTTAGATATGGAAGCACATGATAGATATAAATTTCATTAAATGGACGTCAAAATGACATTTATAAATGGTGACCTGAAGAAAATAGTGTACATGACATAACCTAAAGTTTTTTAGTAAATGATAAAGATCATAAGGTGTGAAAATTTGAAACAAGCCCCTTGAATATGGTATGATAAAGTAACTAATCCTCATGAATATGAACTTTAAAAATTTTGAGTATGAAGATGCAACTCTTTTCATGAAAAATGTTAACAAAACAATTGTATTTTTGGTGGTGTGTATTGATTATTTTCTCTTCATAGGGAATAATGAATGGTATATTGCAAATTTAAAATTAGATTTGATGAACATATTTTAAATGAATGGATTGGGTTATCTTCATTAATTTTTGGGTGTTTAAGCAATTAAAAAAACCATAGTATATATTCATCACATGACATAATTACATTGGTGAAATTATTAAAAAAATTGGTGTTAAAAAATGTAAGCCTTTTAGCACACCCATGGAATAAAATTTAATATTGGCATCGAAAGACACAATAGATTTGGTCAATACCAATAAATGTAGAAAACTCATTGGAACTAGCATTTATGTGAACACAACAAGAAAATATATATCCTTTATTCTTTGTGTTCTTTCAAGATTCATGCAACAATCAAAATATTGTCCTTATGTAGCAACAAAAATATTCTTTTTATATCTCAAAGGAAAACATAATGATGGACTCAAATACTCAATGATAGAAGACTTAAAATTGGTTAGATAATCATATTCTAACTATGTTAGTGAACATAAATATGGGAAATATACCATGGGTTTTATTATGAACTTGGCAACAACACTTGTCAATTGAAAATCTAAGAAGCAATCAATTCCAATAATTTATTTAGAAAAATAAGAGTATATGGTTACTTCATAAGCAACTAAAGAGATTTTATGGATTAGAAGGGTTTTTTATTATTTTTAAAAATAATAGGTTTCATCAATACCTCTCATGGTTACACTATAACTTGTAAAATATGATGTTTCACTATTGAAAACATTATATAAATAGGACCCATTATTGAAGCACTTAGAGAGATGGTTCATCATGTTGAACCATTAGCAAATTGAGAATTATCAATTCCAAATTTTGAGTAACTAATCAATCCCTTGAGTTGGATATATACATTCTTTAAATGCTATGATTTAGATAAATATCCAATGTACTAAACCAAAATAAGTTGGAACCATGATGGGTTTTATATAAGTCATGTGCATGCCAATGAGTATCACTAGACTCAAATTTTTAATGCCCATAATAAAATGTGGAATGAAAAGATGGGTTTTCTACAAGTAATGATAAGGTAATTTCATGTCTTTAGACTTGAATGTATAATACCCATAACAAAATGAATCACACCAATTTAGATAGGTGTATATTTTATATACATGATCAAAACATCATGAAAAAATATTAATTCTCCCATCATGAACATAGTTCCAATCAATTTCAATTTAACTTTAAAAATCCATTAAATCTAAAAACTACATTTTAGTGCATATGTGCATGAATAGTATCATTCATTTTGAATTTTAAAAATGAATATATATACATGAACCAAAATCATGCTTCTTGAATCTATGCCAAATTATATAGAGTGTCATGCATCTATATGCTCAACTATAATGGTATGTTAAACATGTTCTTCATATTCATGAAGCTACTTATCATATGCCCATGTGTATGCATTAAAGTGTTCTTGAATTTTTACACAAACCTTTATAGTGTGAGTGAATATGCATGTTTATGACCCCATAATCTAGTTCAATGTGTCAATGTCTATCATGTACCTAATTTATGGATTAATTTGAATTTTTGAAACATGCATTATATATTAAAATCTATATTTTATATTCATGAAATATTTAATCTCTAAGGCAAGACCATTATAGTGTCCCCCTTCTAAGATGAGGAATGTATCCTACAAGTCACTCATCTCAAAAAAACGAATTAGTAGTATTGTGTTATAAAACTATATTAGTGGATAATCATGTGAACATTTGGAGAGTACGTTATCATATTATAGTGTATGTCATCCATGCATGTATTGAACATGTTTAATTAGAGGAATACAAGTGTCATGTATAGATACATATAGCAATGATTCTTTTTAATTAGAGTGGTTTGTGCTCTAGGGTTCAATTTCTTTATATTATCTTGATCATTTTCATATTGGTTGAAAAATGTGTCAAGAAAATTATTCAACTATCCATTGCACCAATGAGGTGCAATACAAACATTGATATAGTGAAATATGTGGAGTTAAATTGAATAAATAGTTTAGTATGACATGGAGGGTGGAGTTTTTTTTTTAAATTTTTTATGATGTAGATGTAGAAAGAACTTGAATTATTTATGGATATTTAAAATATAAAGAAGTTTAAATATGAAGTTATTATTGAAATTTTTATGCTCCCTTTACAGATACACAATGCGGTGTTATTTATTGACTATAAATATTTCTATTGTGAAAGTGATAAAACTATAATTAATTTTCCACTTATGCCTTTGTATATTGAGGGGGGTAAGATATTCTTATTCTATTAATGTTTTGGAGACTTATGATTTCATTATCCTTACCTTGAAAACCCTAGGCGCAATTATGAGAGATAGAAACCTATAAACAAATTGGGATGTGAAATGGGCTAGGCTAAACCCAGTCATCCCCATTGATTTTTTACAACTACCTACATATATATACATAATCCAAGGAGGATATTAATATAGATATAGTTCTCACACGTAGTGTGATTATGTAATTATTTTCCTTCACTATGTGTATGTATCTACTAATTGATTTTTATACTTGAAACTATTCACTCTTGAAATGATTATATATTATTTAGACTTAGCTTGTGACTACTCCTAGTGATTGATATTAAATTTTTGAATAATAGGGAATATTTTTTAATGTGTAGTATCATATAGTACCATGCTCTATAGAGACCTAGTGTAGTAATGAATAACCGTTGATTTGTATTTATAGGATTTCAATTAAGTAATTTCCTTTATCCAACTTGGAATAAATGTAGGTGACCCATAAAGATACTTTGAATTTTATAAATTAAAAATTAAATGGTGGGAGTAAAATATTTCACTATGTGAACACATTTATGAAAACACACTTGTCTACGAAATGTGGACTTGTCATAAAAATCAAGACCAGCTTACCTAAGGCCATAAGAAGTTTGAGAGTGATATAAAGTGGTTTGAAAAATGACTTGTGAATTCCCATGTAGTATTGATAAAAAATAGATGATTCAATCCTAAATATAGATAAATCAATAAAGGAATAGTGAATAAGTTTCATATATATGACTGTAAGTCATATGGTTTTAGAATTGTCATATATTAGAATTATCAAATACATTTAAATATATTTTAATGTCAACATTTTCCCCAAATTTATTTTAGTAATGAAATTTATAGATTAAAGGAAAAATATTTACCTAAGAGTGTAAACAAAACATTTTATTTTTCTAGGAAACTCCAATTATGGAGGATGCCTAACTAGTAAACCTTGTAATAACACATGAAGTTGCTAATGTTTGGCTATTTTAAAATGTAAAATTTAAACTCTAAAGTTTTAAATTGAAAGGATAGAAAGGAAGTACACATGTAGGGAGATGAAACCATGTTAGACTATAACTTTTAAAATATGGTGTTCCCCTACTAAAGCATTATAAAAATGTGCGCTTTTGTAGAAATGCTTGAATAGATATTTCCTAAAATTGAACCATCAGTAAATTGAGAATGATTGTTTCCTAATTTTGAATAGTTATTGAATCCCTTGAGTTTGAAATATGCATGCTCCAACTCTCATGAATGAGATAAGTACCCAATGTAATAAAATATTTTAATATGTAAGCACAAAAAGTTTTACATAAGTGATGATAAGGATATTGAGAGTGATTAGAATTAAGTTTACATTACACATAATAGAAGGTACAACCACACAATGGGTTTTGTACAAGTAATTTCAACACCATTGAGTTTCCTTAGGCTTGAACACACATTACATGTAATAAAATGAATCACAATACTACATACATATCTATATTTTATTTGTATGATCAAAAGAGAATGAATAATATTCATGCTCCCATCATGGCCATACTACCAATAATTTAGAAGTGAAATACCAAATAGTTTGGACTAAATATGTAAATAGAATTATAGTGTATATGTGCATAAATTGGTATCATTCATTTTGAATTTGAAAAATACACATATATGCATGAACCAAAATCATGCTCCCTAAATCTATTCTAAATGATAGACAATGCCATGCATCTATATGTTTAACTATAACAGTGAGTGAAACCTATACTTCATATTCTTATAATTATTTTATCATATGCCAATGTGTATGCATCAAAGTGTGTATGAAATTGTAATATATTATTTATAGAGTTCATATGAATGTAATATTCCCCCATAATATTTTTCAATGTGCCAATATTTATCATGTAACAGATTTTTTAATTAATTTGAATCATTGAAACCTAAATTATGTAATAAAATATGAATTTTCTAGTTATAGATGCGTAGAATAATGAGATGGGGATAGGATTCATTCTTCATCAAACCAAATATAATGATCCTAACCCCTTTTATTCCATTGATTAATTAGAATATACTCTATTTTCTCCTATGCTTGGAGAGGCTAGACAATCAATAGCCCTAGTGATCCCACATCCTTTGTGAGGCTTAGATGCAAAAAGACTAATCAAGATACCCACATTTGGATAAATTGATGAGGTAATGCTTAATATTATAAGTAGATATAATGAATGGGATATTAATTTATCCCATGATATCACAATTTCAATCAATGCCTACACTATGGCATGAGCAATAGGCCTTCTAACCTATGGGAAATCCTTCCTCCCCTATAAGTTCACCACTCCACCAATTCATTTAGACTCCAAGGAGAAGTATACGATAAGAGATATTTGAGGGATACCAATTTATTAAATAAATGATGCAATGGTTTGCATTATATTTGAATGCATTACAAAGAGGTTTTGACAAAACAAAAATTAGGCCAAACATATAACAAAAGAGGTGATAATTATTGTGTATTGCATGAGAAGATCCTCATAGGTACGTCCAAAACATTCTAATATTATTTCTTGGTGTTACTTATTTGTTTCATGTAATGGAAATCACCATAAGGTTTGATTAATTTGTCTACAAATTTTTGGCCTACTACCACATTTAAAAATATTGCATGGAACAAAACATGTGAATATTATAAGCAACTAGGTGGTTTAACACAGTGTATTAAGGTTCCAGCCTTGACCATCTTGCACCCTAGAATACCCAAAGATGTCATGTAATATCGAGGGTAACATGCATTGGTTATAAAAATACATAATGGCATCCAGATTAAGGTGTATGAGTTACCAACTCCAACAATGACTGCAAGTATGAGTCCAGAGGCAAACATTTGTATTTAAGATAATAGTTCCACCTCTATGATCTATTCCCCAAAAAAGATAAAAAATAATGAGAGAACAGGTACAAGGATAACAATAAGCATAATAAAAAGCACAAAAAACTAAGGATAGATCCAAATCTAAAGTTAAAGTTAAGGCTAAGGCTGAGGAAAAAGACAAATCCAAAGATGAAGATGAAGTTAAGGATGAGGCTAAAGAGAAAGCCAAGACCCAAGCCAAGGTAGATGCTAAAATTAAGGTTTAAGGTGAGGCCCAAGAGAGAATATATAAATAATTTTAAGATAAATAATAAGTAGAGTGCATAACAAACACAAGTTGGTAATATAAGCAGGTTCACAAGAGGTGGCTTTATAGTCTAAATCTCAAATCACTAGTCCTTGGATATGGGATGTTCCCACATCAACCACCTATTGAACCACTTTATTTATTCCTTTGGATAAATTCACTCCATCCCATACCACACTTACAACAACATCCATAACACATGCTACCACTATGATGGAAACATCTCTAGAGGTTTCCCATCTTCCGCTGCCCAAACATATTGAAGGCACACCTATATTTTAGGAATCCATTTTAGAAAAGACTTCAACCTTAAAATAATAAGTTTTCCATCTGTGAGGTGATAATTTATAATTGAGTTGGTAGCTTACCAATGTGTGTTATGTAAGCAATAATAGTTGGTCAATGTTGGTCACATAATTCTTAGGTGACCAAGTGATGTCTGACGAAAAACAACTCATAGCTTTAATAAAGCAACTCACTAAGGACAAGTTGGTTGTGAAATAATTTCAAGCACTACAAGAATAAGGTAAAAATGTAAATCTAGATATGGATGATATTTGTGAACTTATTGAATAATATTAGAAGTTTTTGGATAAAAGTACATAATAAGAAAAATAAATCACATAATGGATGCTAAATTAGAAACAACACCTTAACAACTCATTAGGCATGAATCAACTAGAGTTTGCCCTAATAAATAAAGATAAATATATAATGGATGATCATATGGCTACTTTGGATGTGATGAGTAATGAACTCAAAAAATTATTAGATTCTAAGGATGCCACCATGAGAAAAAATTAGGTTTTGCATAATGAGATGTTCTACACTACAATTTTTGCCCTAGAAGTATAAAGGCATGCATATTGGTTGGATGAGTTGATCATTGGTATTAAATTTAAAGCATCTAATACTAAAACACTTTTTACCATAATGGAGGATGAATATATGCATAATTTTATGGTAATCTAGATACCATTGTGAATAATGATTACTATGACGTAGGAAGTTCTCATGGATTATAAAATGTCAAAGCAAGATCTTTCATGGATCGATCCATCAATTTCTAACTTGAGGATGAGCCCAATTTATATCTATTATAATAAATTTAGCATCTCCTACAATAAAAATATATTGTCACATAGCCTAAACTAGACACTCAATAGCAACAACCTCCATTGTTAGGAAATGCATAAGCATGTGGTCAATAATAGACCAACTAAATCAAGCGCAACAACAAACAACTACATAATGATTTCCTAGTTCACCACCACCTACCTATTAGGTAATGTGTAGCTCAATTTTAAAGTTTCATAGATTTTTTTAGTTTTTTAGATAGCCTTAAACATTAGGAGTATGTCTAAATTTTTTGAAAACCCATAAAGGGTAGCCACCTGGTTATGCTAGTCTGTTGAAAACCTGAGAGGTTTGTAGGCTAGTTATCTACTTAGTTGAAAACCCTAAAGGGTGGCTAAGTAGTGCACAAAGGGTTAAAAATGATAAATGGAATCTGGAGTGATATTTTTGACTCTTATTTATGGATCATCTCCTTAGATTTATATAAAATTTCATTGGTGCAATTTTGTCCCAAGGTGAGATAATGATTTAAGTCTTGAAAAGTGTTAGGTAAAGAAGAGAGATTTCTAAAATCACAATATATATTGGATGGGCATGTGCAAGTTGTATTATTTGATATTTTGTATAATATTTTATATGTATTAGAACATTTAATCATAATCAATAGATTGAAAATTTTGAATATTGTTTCATTTTCACATATCAAAAATATGGAATATGAAAAGACAATGCTTTGTAATATAATATGGTTTTGATGTGTGATAGAGATTAGTACAATATTTTCAATGGTTCTCCTTTACATATTTTACTTATGATCTATGCATAGTGATTAGGGTGAATGTCTTGATTTTTTTTCATATGGTTTATGTTGATTATTCTATAGATATTATCTTTACATGTCTTTCATGTAAAGAGCTCAACTTAGTAAGTAATGTCATTATTGAATATTTATTACCAACAATTGTTATTTTTTGTCATTGACTGCATAAGTGATCCCTATAATTAGCATGTTCTAGATTTTTATAGGAACCTCTACTAACATATTATTATTAATTACAATAACCCCCTTGATTTATTTTTTTAATAACACAAAAAAATTTGAATATCATACTTTATGATTATCTTAAACAAATACAACTTTATATTTGGAAAAAAAATCATTCTTCGATGGATTTATATGAACTATTATAGCACAAACCAAGAGAAGAAAACTTTCGATATATCCTAATGAGAATTAATTAGAAACTAAAATTATTTTATCAAAATGTCAACAAGTTAAGCTTACAACCAATTAATAGGCAAATCATCATAATGTATCTACATTTATCATCATAACCCATAGCTTCTCAATACAATTAAATAAAAATAACATTATGGAAGTCAAATAGATTAAATTATTTTATGTGGTCTATTTAATTTTAATGCACTATTTACATTACACCTTATTATTTCAAACCCTTCCCTAGCTAAAATTTCAGGGTGTCCATTGATGTAAAAAAATTCTAAATATTCTACATTTTACATTATTGAAATCATCATAGGTGTTGTAGATAATCCCTTATTATCTTTTCCTTTGTTAAAATCATTACAATATTTTATGGGTCTCTAATATTTTAAATTTTTATATGCTTTGATCCTATTACAAATCACACTATGGTAATCCCCAACAAACATAAGATCTCACTTAAAATTATTGTATTTATTATATTACGTCTTCTTTTTTAATCAATCCCAAAATTTATTGTTAAAAAGGGCAAAATGAATAATACAATCCACTCTTGGCATGCCCTATGACCCTCATTTTTAGATGAACTAAATAGATTCTATCCTTTCATAAAAATTTTAATCATCATTTCTAGTCCCTATTTATGTAGTGTGAAATCTTTAGAGTAAAATTCAAAGAAAGAGCTAAAAATATACAAGCCAAATCTAACATTCATAATTATTAAGAATGTCACAATAAATGTATCATAAATGGATAGATTATGGGAATGCATCAACATCATCATATTCAAACTCTTGTTCATCACTCTCTCCCCTTCCCTTTATTTCCTTAATTTATTGTTTTAATTAAATGCCTAATTCTAAGACAAAACTTATTATTTTGTAGAAATAATGGGTTGTTAAAATACTTAAAATTAGAGTTTTATAGGTTACCACATGGTTTTATTGACATTACATTTCCTTAATAATATCCAATGCATTTTCAAGAATTTTTTATTTACACTACAGTAATTTCAACCCATAAAACCATTTGTCTTCCCAAAACTTGCTGAAAATCTTGACATCATCGTTATGAACACCATTTTTTCCATACCTTTCAATAATTCCTTTGAGACATTTTGATAAGATCATACACATGCCTTTTATATAGCTTGACACTTTTATAAACATATGTTTGAGGTTTTATGATCTGGTTAGTTTTATTTTTATTTTAGTTTATTTTTCCTTTATTATTATTTCCTTATATTTATCATGTACTTTAAAGCATAACAATTATTTTTAATATTTGAACACTAAAAAGATACATCAAATGTTGTTTGTTGATTATGTTGTATAGAATGTGATTAAAAGTTAAACCATATTTCAAAAAATTACGTATCTGATATCCTTTCTCTCTCAAATGAATATGATACTTATCTCATTATATCAACATTTGAATTGCACCTCCTTCAGGTAACTACTAGTTTATAAATATCTTAGAGAAAAATTATATTATTAAAATATATGACTTTAGTAATGGGCTTATAAATAATAAGTATAATATATTATTTATTTTTTACATTTATCCATCAATAAATTACATTTAAAAAATATGACATAATCCATTTGTATTGAAGATGACCATTTGCATTTATTTAGGATATTAACTGTCTTGTTCGGTAGTAAAAATATCAACCTACTTGATAGAGGAGGATATTAAAATTTAGGTTTCCAAAATATATGAGGGGGAAGAATATTTGAATTTAGGTTTCTATTTAAATAAAATTTATTTTAAAATAATCTAAAATACACTACTTCCAAAAATATCGATAACTGACATGACAATACCATGGGTAGGCGACAGGAGGTTGAATTTAATAAATTATATTGCATATAGATTCAAATTGATTTGATAGTAGTCTAAAGAAAATATAAAAGAGAGAGGGGAGAATAATAAATGAATATAAAAACCATAAATCAATGAACATGATGAATTCATCACCACATATATGATTCTTCCTTATACAAAATTATTAAATCAAAATTTCAATCTTCATGTTTATTAAATATTTTTTAATTAAAATTTTAAAATTTTAATTTAAGTTTTTAAAGTGTGCTAATTATGTCATGATATATATCATAAATAACATCTTTACCATTTTTTAAGGTTGATATAGATATGTATATATTTTTGTGGTTGATCAAAATCATCTTTATCAAAAAGAAAGAATATTCCTCAACACATAACTAGAGAGTACACATTTGGCAATGAAACCACCCAAAATTATATTCAAGACAAATGATATGCAATAAAACATTATATATGTTTTTAACATTTGACCAATTATAGGTTGACAAATATTAACCATAAAAAAATAAAATGATAAGGCATTAAGGTTTGCAACAATTTGAAAGGGTAATAAATAAACTGATATTATATGAAACCATTAAGGTTATGACATTATTACATGTTGTCTAAAATTGAACTAGTATCTCCACTAAAGATGTGTATGAAAGGTTGGCACATATATGTAGGTACACACACATTTACATGCATGTGTGCATGCACAGGTGCACACATGCACACACGCGCACACATGCACATGCACACACACAAACACACACACACACACACACACACACACACACACACACACACACACACACACACACACACACACACACACACACACACACACACACACACACACACACACACACACACACACACACACACACACACACACACACACACATGTGCACGTGCATGCGCACACACACACACACACACACACACACACACACACACACACACACACACACACACACACACACACACACACACACACACACACACACACACACACACACACACACACACACACACACATGCGCACACACACACACTCACTCTCTCTCTCTCTCTCTCACACACACACACACACATGCACATGGTTGTAATCTATATTACAACATATATATGTTTAGATTAAGGTAAGCCTACCTTTGATTCATGTGGAACTTAGTCTAGAGATAATGGGAAGCTTGGGTTTACCTTCGAATGAGCCAAAAAATTCTAGAAGAATAGCCAATAAAAATTGAGCACAACATACCCAACCCAAGGGGGATTTGACAACCATGAGAGAAAAGAGAAAAATCAAAAAAGAGGCAAGAAAATGAAAGCATATATGAGGTGAAAAATAATAGCCATAAAAAAAAAAGATAAAGGTGGAACACTAAAGGATTTAGTGAGGGATTTTCCTTGACTTCCCTGTGGTCCTAGAACCAAGTCCATATTTTCCCCTAGATTTAAGGCCTAAGGCTCCAGATGAGGTAGGAGTGTATTTTGGGGTTGGTAAAAGAGAATCGACCACTCCAAAATGCTTCCTTGAAGAACCAATAAACTCAATGTCCAATGGTTCTTCCATGCATTTATTATGGGGGGTTATAGGAGTGGAAAGGAGGACCTCCTTTACTGCCAAGCCTAATTTAGGAAATATGGAACCACAAATTTCCTTTAGAATATTTCTCATCACCCTCAATTAGAGTGCCTTACTCTTAAGCTCTGGTTCAATTAAGCAAAATATTTTTCTAGGCGAATGATTTTGAACACCAATAATAATCTCCTATACAAGGTTGTTTAAGGCATCCAAAGCAAGGGCTAAGATTTACAATATAGGTCCATCTAATTCCTGAGTCCCAATTTCTAACTCTTCTAATTCATTAGACTCCCTAAGTACCAAAACTAACTTATTCCTTAGCTTGTTAGCGTTGGCCTTACCCTTGGTCTGTTTCTTGCCCTTCTTCAAAATCAATCTAGAACCATGTGTAAGTGACATTGCCTTATTGATAAATAGAGTGGAATTTTTGAATAGAAAGAGAATAAGGGTTTGGTGTGAAATGAAAACCTTATTATTTCCCTAGAAGAAAATAACCAAGTACTTAAGGGAACATAGTATAAATAAGGGAATGTTATTTTTGTAAACATATTTAAAGTGATTCAAAAGCATAAAATGATGCAACTTGACCAAGATGAATTTGGAATCCAAATTAAGATACAAAATTATGTATTTGTATACTTTGGGTTAGGATTCTAGGAGATCAACATGCCAAAACTTTTGGTGACATTTTTAGACACATCAGGGGAGTTAAAAAATCTAGTGACCCATTCATCTTTCATACTTTTGACTTTATAATACTTTAGGTCATGAACAACCACCCTATAGCTTGGGAAATATAGTCCTCATAAACTTCTAATATCATGACTCTAATAATAACCAGTCTATATTTCCATGTTTTAGTGAACTCCTTGGATAGTGTTAGGTCTTTCCCAACTATCTTTGACATAATTTGGGTTAGGCCACCATTCTCCAAAATGCCCCACACTAGAGTGTTGTTTTTCATAATATTATAACAATACTTGGGTTTAGTTATCCCAAGCCTTGACTTTCTTATGCCTCCATCATGAGAGTTGTGTTTTGCCCCCTACGAGTCTTCCATTGAATCTATGAAAATAAATATAGTGAAGGTAGAACACAATGCAAAACATAGATAAAAATAAAATGAGCTAAAAAGGAAATCCATGAGAACACTTAAAATGAAATTGGAGAGGTGGAATTAAATGCATAATAATGAAAAAAATGATAACTTGATCATGAATCAGAGAGAGATACTAAGAAAATGGGGTAATGATTAGAGGGAGAGGTAAGTCTAGCCTAGGGAAGGGGCACCACATCATTCTAAGACATGGGATGATAAGATGGTCCCAAAACTACCATGAGGAAAAGAAACAAAGGTAATAAAAATAAAAATTATTATGATAAATGGCCAAATATAATATACCAAAAGTGTATAGTTATCATACATCGATATGGGATATATAATAATATAAACTTCATATAAGAATGGTTAGATTAATAAGCCAACCACCGTAAAATTAAAACCCATAAAAAAATTGGCTATAGAAGAAAAAAGGTAGATCCAAAAGGGTAAACAACACACCAACATGGAAAAAAAGGTACAACAATTACAAAGGAGGATAACCTCCCAAACTTCATAAAAGGATAGCCTATAGGTGTCTAAATCCCAAGCTAGATTAGGGCCCAAGCTAAAACTTGGACAACCATAAAGATAAAGGAAATAACAGGGACCATTAGGAAATAGGTGATATCCTCTCCAAAAAGGTACTTTGGTTACCCTTTACTATTTCCTTTTCTATCTCTTGCACCATCCTCTTAGCATCTTTTGAATGCCATAATCCACTTTTCTTTTTCTCTTGAAAATATTATTGTGTTAGTACTAGGAACCTATTAGTGGAAAAATGTTCCATTCCTCCTTTTATTTATGAGCCTATTAATAAGACTCAGTATGAGGGGAATGGAGGGTGGGGTCCTTCTAGTGAACTAATTTTTCATATAAGAGAGCCTTTAGAGTGATAAAAAGATTGTCATCTTCCAAAACTAGTGATTTATAAATTTACTTACCCTCCATATATATGGTACAACCATATATATATGGTTTTATAATATACACACACAAAAAAAAATGCGCGCACACTCGCGTGAGCACATACACACACACAGATATACAAAATAATAAAAACAAAAACCATCTGAATGAAATTAAATATCATTTATGTTTGATAATAAACAATCTAATTTTCAATCATGCATATTGTTAAATATATTAGGAAAATTGTTTTTAAAATAGTGGCTGTGATAAAAATTTATTTCTCATATTTCTAAATTCTCGATTTGATAATAAATCTTAAAAAATGAAAATATTTATCTTTTATAACCTTAATTTATCTAAAAATTGCTTCCAAATAATTGATGTGCACATATCAATGTTAGGGTCTTGATCATGACGACCTTCTTATCTTATGGAGATAGTGAAGGAGTTGAAAATTTATCAAAAATGTGGTATATGTACCCTAAATAATGGGATGGGCCAATAATTTATATTTATTCATGTTATTCAACAATTTTACTCTATTCTAGTTTTAAACACATGATTTGTTTAGCTAAATAAGTTTATCAAGACACCATTAAGATGGAATTAGGAGGTAGGGCCTAAATTTGACAATTGGCCTTGCCTTTCATGACACATTTTATTTTTATCATGAACTTCAATTGTGTAAGACACTCAATTAGTAAACCCTTCAAAAACACATGAAGTATTTAATGTCCATATTTGAAAACTAAAAAACTAAACTCTAAAATTTGAAACTGGAAGGAAAGCAAGGAAGGATTACACCTATATGGAGATGAAACCATGTTACACAATAATTTTTAAAATATGGTTTTCCCCTATTAGAGGATTATATAAATGTTCCCCATTATTGAAGCATTTGGACATATACTTATTCATATTGAACCATTGGTGGATTGATAAAATTAATCCCAACTTTTGAATAACCAATCAATCCCTTGTTTGAAATATTCATGCTCAAAATCTCATGAGTTGGATAAGCACCCAATGTACTATCCCAAAATAAAAAGGAACCATGATGGGTTTTTTAGAAGTGATTTGAAGGCTAATGAATGTCACTAGACTCAAACTTATAACACCCATATTCAAATATGGAACCACACATTGGGTTTTTTATAAATAATGACAAGGTTGTTGAGTATCTCTAGACTCAAATACGTAACACCCTTAATAAAATGAATTGCACTACTGTAGACGGGTGCATATTTTATTTTCCTGATTGAAAGAGAATGAAGAATATTCATGTTCCCATCATGACCATAGTATGAATCAATTTTATGTTAACTAAAAAAAGTTAATTAAATATATAAATTACAATGAAGTGAATATGTGCATGAACTGGTGTCATGAATTTTGATTTAAAAAATGCATATATGTGTATGAACCAAAATAATTCTCCTTAAATCTATTCCAAACAACAAAAAATGTTATGCATCTATATTTTGAACTACAATGGAATGTGAAACCAATACTTCCTATGCATATAACTATTTATCACTTGTACATGTGTATGAATCAAGGTGTGCATGAATTTATACTCAAAAAATATTATACTGAGTGCATATGCATGTCATATTACCCCATAATTTGTTTAAATATACTAATATATATCATTAACCTGATTTATAAGTTATGATAAATTGTTAAAACCCATACTATGTCATGAAGTCTGATTTTCTATTCATGAAATATTTAATCTCTAAGATAAGACCATTGTAATGCCCCAATTTTGACATGAGGAATGTAACCTACAAGTCATTCATCTCAAAACAAGAGTTATTTTTATCATGTTATAAAGATAATTAATGTATAATCATGTCAAAATTTGGATAGTATGTTATCATATTATAATGTATGTCATCTAGGCATGTATTAATCATGTGTAATGAGAGGCATACACATGTCATGTTTGTATAGATTTAGCATTGAGGCATGCACTAAAGTAATCATCTATGGATAATACTATGTATTGAAATTACATGATATTAATGATGACAATTCTAATCAATCATAACACACAATGTCACATCATATCACACATAAGGATGAAGACCAAATATAAGGGGCATGAACATGTTGTAACAATAATTCCAAGGGACACACAAAGTTCATAATTTTTTTTGAAAAAAAGGGATATAAATATGATGAACACATAATGCCAAGTGGTCACACACAATAATTAATGTATATTTATCTTGTAATAAAGTTACAACATCGAAAGATCAGAAAATTTTTGAATACTAGTCCACACACTCCACATGTATCAATGTCATAAAATAAAAAATTAACATATCTATGTATCACATTGTATGATATAATTAATTATAAATACATTGTAAAGATATGTTTCTCAACATGGTAAAGAGATAATGTATAGATATAATTTTTGATAAGTTAAACTATAGAATAATATGACCCTAACATAGGCATGGCCAATGTATAAGAGGGAGTCCAACCTATAATAATTCATTTATAATAAGTCTATTTTACACCACACTCATATGACTCTTAAATGCATGTGTATGAATAAAAACATTATTGTCTACAAATATATGTGATAAATAGCATATGTAAAGAGGTAAAGTTGCAACTCATTCCATGCCCAAGCCATTTTATTTTTGAGAACATTTTAATTATTTAATATTTTTGAAATATTTCTATTCTTTAAAATATTTGATGTTTTTTTATATATTTTAAATATTTTATTTTTCTTTAAATATTCCTATGTTTTGAAAATGTAAAAGAAGTTATCCAATTATCCAATCAATGGGAGGACCATAGTGTTTACTTTAACTTCATGGTTGTCTTCTCATGGTTCAAAAGAGGTTGCAGCCACGTTAGATAAACATGATTTGACCTCATTATTGTCTTCTCATGGATTAAAAAATCTATGGTCAAGAGAGAATAATGTTCTTTAACTTCATCATTGTCATATTGGCCAAACAAGAGAAACATACTTTGACTTCATCATTTTCAACTCATGGTTCAAAAGAGGTTGCAATCAAGAAAGACAAATGTGATTTAACTTCATCATTGTCTTCTCATCGATATCCACCATTTTATTTGTGGTTGTCTCATGAACCAATATCAAATCCATTTTCCATATAATTATGTCTATTTATTTAATAATATTTTTGACTTTATATGTTTGAAAGACCTCAACTCCAGTCCGATAAAACTTCCTACATGTGTTTTTGAATTTGTTTGTTCCAATCTTGCTAAGGCCTAGAGGAAAATAATGGGACAACTTCATAAGGGTGGATTTTATTAGTAACATCCTCAACATATTAAGTCACTAAAATGTCATTTTTATTTAGTTACATTTTATGCTTTATTTATTATATAAATCTATCCTCCTATATTTTATGTTCTATTTCTCGTATAAGTCTATTCCCATATTTATTGAATGGATTATCTTCCTCATTTCACATATTCATCAATATTTGTTATTTCCTCATAAAAATATTTCCTAGATAAAATCTTATTATGTTATGAATAGTTCCTCATTGTTTTTTATAAATTCATGTTTACAGTCACTATGGACTTGATAATATGTAGTTTCAAAATTAAAGAATATAACAAGGATGTTTGGTAATTAGAGTGGTTTGTGTTCCAAGGTTCAAGTTATTTACATTGTCTTCAAAATTTTCATATTGTTTGCAAAATATGTCAAGAAAACTATTCAAATATCCATTTCATGAAGGAGGTGCAATACAAATGTCGATATAGTCATACAAGTGGAGTGATTCAAATTGAATAAATAGTTTAGTGTGACATGGAGGGTGGAGTTTGTTATTTTATAAAATTTTAATATAGACGTAGAAACAAGTACAATGGAAAGGAGATGAAATATGAAATTCTTATTAAAAACTTTGAGGTCTTTATATAGATACATAGTGTGGTGTTATCTATTGAATGCAAATTTGTCTACTATGAAAGTGATGAAACTGTAATTAATTTTCCACATGTGCCTTTGTCTATTGAGTAGGATGAGATATTTTTTCTCTATTAATGTCTCAAAAACCTTTGATTTCCTTATCTTGAAAACCCTAAGTGTACTTATGAGAGCTAAAAACCTATAAAAAATTTGAGATGTGTAATGTGATAGGATAACCCCAATCATCATCATTGATTTTTTTTATGACTACCTACATATAGAGATACTTTGATGAGGGTATCAAGCCACATGTAGTTCTCCCACTTAGTATGATTGTGTAATTATGTTCATTTACTATATGTGTGCATCTACTGATTGATTTTGATACTTGACAATGTTCACTCTTAAAATGATTTTAAAATTATTCAGACTTACCTTGTGTTTGCTCCTAGTGATTGATATTGAATTTGGGAAGAATAGGTCATATTTTATCAATGTGAAGTAGTGTATAGTGCCAAGATCTATATAAATCTAGTATAGTAATTAATAAACTTTGATTTGTATTTATAGGATTAAAATAAACCAATTTCCATTAGCCAACTTGCAAAATGTTTGGGGTGACCCATATAAATATTTTGAATTTATTAAATTAGAATTTAAATGGTATGAGGAAAATATTGTACTAAGTGGATATCTTTATGTCAACACACTTTTCTGAAGAATGTGGGCCTTTAAAAAAAATCAATACCAATTTATCTAAGCTAGAAGAAGTTTGAGAGTGATATAAAGTGGTTTCAGTATTGACTTGTGAATTTCAATGTAGTATTGATGGAAAACATAGGGGTTAAGCAGGTTTATAGATAAATTGATATAGGAATGGTGAATAAGAGTGATATATTTGAGTGTAAGTCATTTGTTTTTAGATATATCAAGAATTAGCATTATCAAATGCCTTTAACAAAATTTAGGTATTAACATCTCCCCCACTTTTTATTATAGTACTAAAAATTTATAGAATGAAGGAAAAATATGTACCTGAGTGTATAGAACACACATTTTATTATGATACAAAACTCCAATTATGCATGTGTAATCACCTAAAAATGACCATTCATGACTTTAATGTACACTCGAGGTCACTTTACCCTTAGTATAACAATTGACCCATCTTAGGGGCCTTTTTGATCCACTTTTAGTCACATGGTAGCTACAGATAACACCTAGGCTAATAAAATACCACATGAGACCCATAATGGTGAAATTCATTAGTGATTTAGACCTATAAACCATCCAAAAATCTAATTTACATCTCCCCAATAGGTTTATGTTATGCCTAGACCTTTTATTAAGTTACCCTCACAATTCATTTTTATGACAACACTATATAAATAGTAATCTCACAATCTTACACCCTAGGTGGACATTATCACAAAAAAGCACATGAAATTACCACATCACATTGAGGGATAACTCCTAATTCTTATAATATTATATTAGCTCAGCTCATACATTTAATAATCCATCCTTAACATAGGTATTTAGATCTCAAGTGGCATTTAACACATCCTCTCATGTATTCACACTCAAGCATTCTAGCATTCACTTTAGCTTACACCAAGAACTTAGGTAGGAGAAATATATTAGGATCGATCCATCCTCAGATTATTTGTATGTAGGTAGCATGCCTAGAGAAAATTGAGGATCACATGTCTAGCACATCATACCCACTACCCTTTTTCTCATGGTGTTCATTCAAACCCTTACAAGCATAAAAACTTAGGGTTTTTGGAGGAAAATATTACCAAAGGAAAAAAGAATTGATTACACATACTTGAAATTTGGACTAGATCTAGAACAAGACCTTATATATAAAACCCTGAAATTGTTTAGACAACAAATTAGAATTAAACTACCACTAACATATAGAAACTACTCCCACATTTCTAATAATGACACTAATGCTAAATTATGGTGTTCCTATATATGAGGGTTTCTAACACTAGGATCCTATTTATGACATTTAGACAGTCCTCTACCTCAATTTATAGCCTTTAGATCATGTGTCTTGATCATTTTCTAGCTAAGTTATTACTTACACTATTTATTCTTATTTTTAGAAAGGTCGAAGCTAGTTAATTTTATAAAAATTAGTGGTTGTATTTATTGCATATTATTTCCTTGATTTAGTCTACTTAGATCTTTAACAAACATATGATTTACATGTGCTAAGTCTTAAAAGGTTAAAACATTTGGTTAACCTAAATTACTTTGAACATTGCACAAACCCTAACCCTAAATAACCATAGGGTTTACATTTCTAGCATTAATATTTTAGATCCATGAATTTTATGATTTTATTTAATATCATCATGATAATAATGATATAATAAGTGTATCACTTTTTATTTCAATGTTTATTACTTTCATTTACATGCATGTTCCCTTTAATTCAGAATGAACTCAAAAATGACATAAACACATGTATAGATGACACCTTATATCAATTGAAATATATGTCATATGTCATAGCATGTTATCTTTATTTTATGTAAAATTGCATTAACATTAAAATCCTTACATACACATAGGATTTATTATATAATCTAACAACTAGGTTTCAAGTTTTAATGTCATATCTTATTTACAGGAAAAAATCTCCTTCTCCTCCTCATCTCCATGAGGGTGATAGATACTTTCCATCTAACTAATTCCATGTTATCACTCCTCCACAAGATGAAGTAGCCTATACCATTGTTCTTGTTTCCCATACTCAGTGGGTGTGTACCTACATGTTCAATCTGAAGCAACTAGGGTTTGTACTTGTGATACTCCAATAGATTAAAACATTAGTATGAAAAAGCTAATATCAGATTTATAGAATAAAAATTAGTTATAAAGGAATATTTTAGATAATATGGACTTATCAATAGTCTAAATTATTGAAAAATATCAAACATAAATTGGACTATATTAAGATTTAGTTGGATTTATTACAAATAAATCACATCCATCTAATGTATTTTTAATAAGTCTAAATTATTTAAAATTATCAAAAATAGTTAATAGTCCAATTTTTGAAAACTATCAAATATAACTTGGACTTTATCAAGAATTAATTGGAATTTTCAAAAATTAATTAGACTTATTACAAATAAATCACATTTATCTAATGTATTTGTAATAAGTCCAAATTATTTAAAATTATAAAAAATAATTAGTAATCAATTTTTTAAAAGTTATTAGAAATAAATTAGACCGTATCAAGATTTAGTTGGACATATTACAAATAAATCACACATGTCTAATATATTTGTAATAAGTATAAATTATTTTAAAATATCAAAAATAATTAGAAGTCCAATGTTTGAAAACTATCATAAATAAATTGGGCCTTATCAAGAATTACTTGGACTTTTAAAAAATTAATTAGACTTATTACAAATAAATTACATTTATCTAATGTATTTGTAATAAGTCCAAATTATTTAAAATTATAAAAAATAATTAGTAATCAACATTTTAAAAATTATCAGAAATAAATTAGACTGTATCAAGATTTAGTTGGACATATTACAAATAAATCACACATGTCTAATATATTTGTAATAAGTCTAAATTATTTTAAAATGTCAAAAATAATTAGAAATCCAATGTTTGAAAACTATCTTAAATAAATTGGGCTTTATCAAGAATTACTTGGACTTATCAATAATTAATTGGACTTAATACAAATAAATCACATCTATCTAAGTGTTCAAAATAGTCAGATCATGCCATTAGAAGGCCCGTTGTCTTTCTATCTTCAATCAAATTTATATGACTATTCAAACTAGTTCATAGACTATGCAGTTACAGATAATAATATTGGGTGGTTTATTTTATAAGGAAAAATAATTAATACATCAATTGGGCACCCAAGTGATATGTGATTCAGTCACCTTGGATGACTAGGATGCCATGTGTTATCAGTTGATTACATCATGAACTATTTATTTAATATTTAGGTAATGTCCCTATGACCATAAAATTTTATCTTGTATTATGCATAGGCCACATGTAAATCATTTAAAAACTTGTTCATCCATGTTGAATTTGGTATTCATGAGAGAGACCCCAAGATTGTGCTAAGTGGCATGATCATAGATGCTAGAGTCATTGGGCACCTCCCAAATGTTTATATAGTCTCCCACATAGTTGAGTTACCTAGATTGTGATGCATGTCAAAATATTAGATGCTCATGCTATTTAGGACTTCTATTTATTTTTCATCCTTATGAACAACCGAGTTTCCAAGATTTTGCCATGTGGCATGATCTTGGGTGCTCAGACATTTGCACTTTGAACTGGTAATTTTCATGCTTTACACAGGTTGAGTTACCAAAGATGATTTTTTAAGACTTGAAATGTGAAGTATAATTTTAAAAACTTAAAATCCAAAGACTTTTTATTGATATGTAAATGACTAAGAACAAATATTGATGTGCAAATGTTGAATACCCAGTTTTTATTACCGACTCATAGAATGACAATGTGGAAGACCTAAATACCTTTATGAAAAACCTAATAAAAATGAAGTATAAAACACATGGGACATAAATGCTAAAGTGGGACATTCTGAGGCATAAACCCCAAGGCCATTTCATAAAAATGGGAATGTTTAATTGTATTTTGTAATGCATAAATGGAAAATATTATATTCTGATGTGAAAATTTTGAATGCCATTTGCTAAACACCATTTTTAAGGATGCAAAATGTGAAGTGGATTTTGAAAAACCAAAAAGTTGATGACATTTCTATGATTCATGAAATTTTAACTTGATATTTGAAATACACAAAAGCTGAAGACCATTTTAAAATACTCAAAATGTGAATTGCATGTTCTAATAGTCAAATAACAAAGACCTTTTTTGCAGATGCACATCTGAATACTTAATTTGTCATATTAGAAAATATAAAACAAAAATGCCAAAGTGTATTTTTCAAGACCCAAAATGCAGCATGCATTATAAAAACTCTCAAAAGGTAGATAAAATAACAAAAAAATAAGGCATCTCCTAAGTGAGTCCCATTAAACATTTTACATTTTCAAAAAATACACTAAATTTTAGAAACAAAATCATATTTATCATTCCAAAATTAATAAAAATCCATTTCAAATTTACCAATGTCATGAAATAAAATAATAGATCCTAATACTTTATCAATATTTTTGAAAGTGCCTAAAGTGATGATGCATTCAAATAGTCTATTAGAATGCCTTCCAAAAAACCAGTGATAGTAAGTGACCTCTCCAACATTTATTTGGTTTCCATGTATAGATGATATTATCCATAATAATGGATGGTAAAGAGGTGTCAATTTGTTTTGTCTTCCATTTCTTGTCCAAATAACCTAAATATATTTATGCTTCTTCTTCATCTTTTTTCTGCATGAGCTGGGTTGAGCGAAGTTATTTTAACCCTTTATTTTATATATCCATTTATTTGTATTATTTCAATATTTATTTTAGCTCTAGTAACCCAAAATTTATAGTTCAATCATGTAGAATCTTCAAGTTTGATAAATAACATATCTCCATTTTGCACATCTTGAGTTGTATCAAATGAAAATTTCATTCTTTTGCTTCTTGGACATACAAATGAATCTATAGATCAAACTCTAAAATCAAGGGTCCTATCATGAACCATTATATATATATATATATATATATATATATATATATATATGGAAGGGCATGTCATGGTGAGTTTTATTCCAAAAATATTCTATACATTCAACTTCAGAAGGGAACATGTCTTCTTTCATTATGTTATGAATATTTTGGAAGTAATATTCTAGATCCTTCCACTTAAAATTTCAAGTGAAACTAAATTCATTGAATTGATGTACATAATTAATCAAGTTATATTTAATTTATTTTTCACTCTTTTTCCTCTTCTATCTAAGGCTTTTCCAACAATTGAATCTTGCAATGTTTCTCTATTTTTCAAGTATTTGAAAAATATTTTCGTTGGATTACCTTCTGGAACATTTAGCTCACCATTTTATTTTATTCCCCATAAAGTAATTGGGGAGGGTAGGGGGGGTCAATTTTTATCTCTTATACAATTTTTGCAATGAATAATGGGCTAACCTTACTCTATGCATAGAATAAAATATTGACCTTTTATCAAGCCTACTATTTTTTTTCTTCCCTTCAGTTGGTAACTATTAACATAGTCTTTGAAATATAATATTTATTAAATAAATTATGGCATGATTTTTTTTGTATTTTCACATGTCCTATAATTGTTCAGCATCTCTACAACACTCCATACATCTTTCCTCTTTATACATTCAGGCAGGTTTCAAAATGTGTCATTGATTTCCTCATGGGTATGCCATATATGGAGAATTACAACCTTGACATTGAGGAAAATAGATTTTTAGATAAGGAGAAATAAATATTACAATACAACCTTGTACAGAAAAATATGATTTTGTGAATTTTTAAATGTAATATAATTACATTTAGTTCCATATAAGGTTAGACATTTTTTAGATATAATTATGGATAGAAGGAAGTACCTAGTCTTATTGTCCCTAAAATATTTTTATAGTTGAAAGTATAATCTATAAGGAATTTTCTTTAAGGCACCAATTGATTGTGCTTATTCTATGTATTTATTGTATTTAGGGTAACAATTATTAGACAAAAATGCATTATGAAATGGATATTTTGAAGATATAGGTTTATACAATAAAGATCCATAAGTATCTTGTATTATTTTTTCTATATCCTTTAAGTACTTATTCACTAAATTGATAGTAAATATATAACCTCTAGGAACATTAGTAAAAAATAATGACCATATCCACTTGCACCATGACCATGTGTTATAATCCCTACCATTGACAACTCTACTATTATGGTGGTTACTACTTTTATTTTTATCACTTTCCTTAGCACAAATGTTTTTTGGAATTCCATCTTGTTGTGAATGACATTGAGGCATCCTCTAAGGTATTACTATGACATTAATTTGTGTGTGTAATATATTTATCTTGTAGAAAGTATCTGATTTGAGTGCAGCATGAATTCTTGATCGATACGATCTTCTTGATCTCTAGATAGGAACTCGGAGGATTTTTCTTGAGTCAAAAATATACAAGTTTTTCACCTAGAGAAGTAATAAAACTTGTTAATGCTCACATCATGAAAATTAGTTCTCCACATGTTATTTAAGTTTGGTTGGGATATTAGCTCATATTTCATATCTTCTAGTTGTGCATTGATGTGGTTCCTCATAAATTTGTGAGTGAAAGATGTTGGAAGATGTCAAACATTTTCTCATGAGTTGTCTATATCTAGTTTTCATGTAAGTCTTGGAGAAACATCTAAAAAATCATCCACCATTTGGTCCAACAAATCTTTATCTACCATTATCTTCATTTGTGGCTTTTGTCAAAACCTCCCTACATAGAATGCATTTTATTCCCCATTTTTGTGACAATTTTGAATGTCAAAAAATCTACATCTATTCAATCCATATATTTTCATCAAATCTTCCAAATAGATCTCAATACCCTAAAAATCAATGGTAGTTTGGTTTTTATTTTCATAAATAACCCAATAGAAAAGGTATCTAAGACAAGTTGCCTCCTATCTATTGTGGTGGAATCAAGCAACTTTATCCTTGCAGATTTTAGCATCTTAAATGACAATCCTGACTAAAAATAGTTTTTGGTAAAACATTTATTTTCATACACATTTTTAATCTCAATACCTATGCTTTCTTTAGACTCCACTTAGTTGAGTGAAGTGTTTGGTTGATTTCTTTTTCTGACTGAGTAGTTGTAGGCACGAGTTAATTTTTTTGGATGCCTTTGCTCTAAGAATGTCATTAAAGGAATGAATCAAACATACACAACATCCCAAACATTTCCAATTTCTTTCTCATTTGGTGTCATGTATGGTAAATTTATTACTCTATATTCCATGTCTACTATCTTGTTTTAAGGTCATCTAATGATAGATGTTTAGTTATATCTATACTTCAAGTCTCATAATGTTTTAGAATGTGCCTTATGTAAATTACTAATTCATATTATAACATTGGGATAAGAATGAAATAAAAAATATCTCTTGGTTATGCAAACTCAACATAACCAAGATTATTTTTTTCTTCATTTACAAGAGTTGTACATTTATGTAAGAAATGTACATTTTTACCAATAAATTGTTTATTAGGATATGTAATAGGTAGGGTCTTCTATATATTAAACCAATGAATCAAATCTATGGTTTTCTTGTTTTGATGGTTGCATATGCATAACTGAGCTAAAATTATTTTGTCCTTCTTCCATGTCATCCTCTATATAGAACTTCTTTGTGATGTGTTGCATCATTCTTGTGCTCTATATAGTAAAACATTCAACTACATCCCCCAAATTATCCACAAAATATCTATAAAATGGAAGTGGTAGATTCAAATCAAAATCTTTTGTCACATTAGCACTTATGCATTCAATAAGTATTTCATCATTGTGGCATGTGGAAGTGAGATTTATGGATTCTAAAGTTTCAGCATCTGGACTTGGAACTTTATGTGTTCTTCCTTCACCAACGACCTTACCATTACTTATGAGTGAAATATAGTATCCACATTGGAAATACATTGATGTATGATTTTTTAGCCTCGAAATTTGCAAAATACATGAGAATATTTGTTAATCAGGTTATTTATAAAATTAGTCCAATTTATACCTATATGTTAGAGATAAAGATATATTTATACCATAACATAAGCATGGAGATGTAAAACCTAAAAGTTGTAAAAGGTAATTTATAACATAGTTTTTAATGACATTGTTTATGTCAATCCAAAAAAATAATAGATTTTAATATCATATAATGCACACTTTAATCCTCATTTCATCCTAATTTGAAGGTTTCTCCTAGGAGATATCTTTCAAACATGCATAAGAGTGGAATAACATAGAGATAAAAATAACAAATTAAATAAACATTCAACCATGTATATTTCAATATTATACAAAATGATATTGAGTAATGGAGGTTTTGATATAAATCATGGAAAACAATTAGCTACTTATATTTTGGGATCATGTATGTGATTTGAACCTCTATGGTGAACCTAAGAGTTTCAAGGTATCTTCCATATTGTTATGTAAGTTTGTGTTGTATGTTAGTCTCTTCCATTTCTTATCATTGATATTGTATATTAGTTATTTTATATATCGAATATCATTTTTAAATGTTCTATTATGAGTTACATAAGTTTTGTTAACAAAGAATGTGTCATATCAATTATAATTGATAGATCTTGGTGACTATTTTTGATAGATCTCAGTGATTTTTTATTAGATAGGATCTTGTTAAGATAATTTATAACTTGGAAGGAAGTAATACCTTGAGATTAATTCTTATGAGATACCTTTCAAACATGCATTAGGATACCTTTTTAGGTTCTACAAGGTTCTTCAAGGTAAGGTTATACCTTGAAGGTTATTTTAGTAGCTTCAAGGGGTTTCCTAGTAGATACCTTGAACATGCACATGATTAGAATTTTATTTCAAGGTATCTCCTAGGAGATACCTTGAAGGGCCTTGTAATACCTTAAAAGTTACCTTTATGCATGTTTGAACGGTATTTCCTAGGATATACCTTGAAGGGACTTATATTACCTTTAAGGGTTATATTGTGATCAACATTTTTTTTGGAATAGGGACCCACTATACCTTGTAGAAGTCCAAGCCTTTTTTCTAAGGTTTTTTCATTCTAAGAAGTATTACATGTCACATATAAATTTTTCCATTTTGGAAATATAAGAGAATGAATTTTTTTATTTTGGACTAACTTATTAATCTCTTTTGGAAGTTTTGCATTTTCATAGGTTTTTTAAGGGAATACACATTTTCATCTTTAGAATTTGGTATTTGACCAAAGCATTCAAAAATTTTATTTGTAGTTTTGGATTTTTAAAATATTGTATTTATGCCTTCACTATTTGATCTTTAACTCAAGTGTTTCTTGTTCTTTGGAAATTTAGTCTTTAGATTTTATGTTTTATGTTTATGTTGTGGATTTTTGCCCTGCCACTATTTGGTCTTTAGATTTTATGTTTGAGAGTTGACCCTTTAGGAATTTATGTCTGAATTTATGATTTATAATTGGTGGTCAGAAATTAGATCTTTGATATTTTTATCTGAAGCAAAAATGTTTACTATTTCTTGTCGGTACTTGCAACTAGAGCATCGATGCAAATGAGTTTAAACAGTCATCAATATTTTTGTTCAGATAAATCCTTAGAAGGTTATTAGTAGGTATTGCCTATATGATTAGTTTACTTGATGGGGTTTTTGTTCAGACTTTGTGTTCAAAGTCCTCGATTCATGATAATTGATTGGTTCGGTACTAACACAAAAAACCCATACCCAACTACTGAAATACTATCTAGCATAAGAAATAAATCAAAAGAAGAAGACTTAAAGTGGCATACCCACAAAAAATAGTGATGTGGCATACCCACCATATGAAGTTTTAAGATTCTAATTGCACAAGTAAAAATAATTCATAGACTTTGGACATTAATGGTGCATGAAATGGAGTTAAATGATAAAGCTATATCAATCACTTGAGACCATCATCTTACTCATTCATAAACAAAACTTTAAGCTAAATTATTGCCTTCCAAACAAGCCCTAACAACCTATATGTGAATCATAAAATTGAATCTAGTAAAATAGAGTTATCAATGTCTAAAAACTAATATAGTCAACTAACCATGGCCTCTTCATCTATAAAATTTAGAGGAGTTTTACCACCATCCCTATTCTCAATCAAATATTCTACTTAATACACATATACTATTTTTGACTGCACCATTTTCAATGATCATTACACCAATTATTCAGCTCTATGGGATTCCATTGATGTAGTAGATTCCCACAGTTATGAGGAAAGAAAAATACCAACACAAAACCAATTGGTGGTAGATCTAATTTTTATCAAATGAAAAGGACTAAATTTTGCAATGACCAAGCCTAAATTGATGTCATGCATAGACTTATTGCAGAATCTCTTCTTCACTAGCAAGATAATGGGGTAAAAGTACTTACACCATATATAACACAAGAATATCATAGCCTTCATCCTAGTAGATGCATCTAAAGGTATTCATATTTTCCAATTACAGATGCCACTTATGATTTAAATAGGTTGGTAGGGTGGAAACAAAATAATTATTTTAATAAAACATTAAACAAGTGGCTTATCCCTGGGTATATTATCATCCTAAAGGATAAGGACCCTATACCTATCATCAAGTTCAGTCTAGGGTTTGCATTGGGATGACCCTCATAAAAAGACTGTATGGTTTCCATAGCATCCATTTTTTTCACCTAGAATGGGTTCCATTATAGGATATGATGATGAATTCAGACTTGACCTTCTCCTTGGGGGAGATAATTAGTTTCAATATGAGAGAACATGTTTTACATAAAGATAAGTAGCCTATTGGTGGCCACTTCTATTTGATGTCATACCTCTTGGATGTTGTGATGTGAATGGTATATATGTACTATGGGTCACTCTAGGATCCATCTTTAAACTACATAAAAAATCACATTTATGATTATTATTCATTCATGCATGTATACACATTCATCAAGAAAATCACTCACATTCTAGAGGTATGGCAGGCAATTCATGAAGCCCAACTTCCCATAGTAGTCAATTGCAAAATTATTGGCACCATGGGGTGACTATTGGCTATACCCAAATTACATAGTGATTACAGTTGATGGCAATAACTTTAACCCATTACATCTTCCCAAGTAAGTGTTAAATAAGATAGTAAAATAAGAGATAGCATTTAAACTATGGTATAGTGTAGACAAAGATTTGACAAATAAGAAGAGTGCATTTTATGGCTCTCATCTAATGATAGGCTGAATGTGCTACATAATTTAGAGGCACTTTGGAGAAGTGGGAAAAATGAGAAATTACTATTCATTTCCCACCTTTCCTCATAGGGATCGGGATCCCTATGGTAGGATTCAAAATCATATTAAGTCTATCGGTATTCCATACCAACATGATCCCTATGATCATGACTTCCTCTTCTTTATTACCAAGGACAATGCCTAGGTATTTGAAATGGAAAAAAGGAAGGATTAAGGGAAGAACACTTAAATATCATACAAGGATAACCCTCTATATCTATTGTATATGTATGACTTAGGATCCTACATCTAGGTGGATGGGTTGCCTTATATTTTTGGATTAGCATGCCTCCACAACCATTAGTAGAATAAGGAGATCCTTCTTAAGGAGTTCCCCAAACATTTAAGCTTGTCAATAAGGATCCCAAAATAATTGAATATGGACTTGGAAGAGCACAAGGAGATCTAATTTGCCTTGACTCATCAGATTAAGAGGTCCCAAACCATCTCGCTCCTCCACCTATGCAATAAATTAAAAGTGTGGATGTTTCATCTAAACTAATTCAAGAGGCCTCCCCCATAGTTTAGAAGACTATATTTTTTTGTAAGAGGAAACCAAGGTCTCATCCTCTTCTAAAAGACCCAACTATTGAGGAACAATCAATACAAGCTCCCTTAGCTTAGTAGCATGCTACAAAAGGAAAGCCTAGTAGTGAAGAAAGAGATCTAGATGAAGAGGAGGACTTGAAAAGATCAAAATTCCATATCCTATAGGACATTAAAGGAAAGACACCTCTAGATGACAATCAATCAAGTATGAATAAAACACCTCTTATCTCTACTACTCCAATTTCCTATTTTGCTTCCCTACCTACAGTTGATTTTATTCTTCTTGATCCCATTTCTCAACCACCCCTATTCACTCTTAAGGTAAAGGATATCTCCTATACCCCTATTATCTCCATTTTCCCAACTATTTCTACTCCATTAGTTATATTCACATCTTTAATAACCACTATTTTTGTATCTACATCTATCACTACCCTAGCACCCCCTAAAGATAAAAGGAAGGCCTCCAAAAAAGTTAGGGGAGCATTGAAAACTTCCCAGCTTCATATATCATCCACTCAAATAGACTTACCAATGCCTTTATCCAGCTCTTATCAATGCACCATTATGACATTTTTAGAGAAAAATGGAAAGAATAAACTAGTATACACCATCCACCCACTACTTCAACATGGGATAGTCGATTGGTCTAAAATCATTTGGCTTTCCCTTCCTAAATAAGTACTTAAATAAGATTTCAAGCAACCATCTAAAGAAACATTAGTTGAGACTACATCTAAGGACAATCAACCAATTAACCCATCCCAATTGGTCATCTCTAAGTGAGAAGCTGATTTAGGGTTAAAGGCTTCTCAAAAGCCAAACCTCACAATCATAGAGATGCTTATAGTGAGTTTCATATTTGATAAATCTATAGGGAGTGTCTAGAGGGTAAGAAAGATAAAATTGGAAGATAATACTAGGAGAGGGATTATCCTATAAGATAAATAAGAGGTATTTACCTTATCTAAAAGATAGAATAGTAAATTGGGGAAGTCCCCATATGTGGAGGACTACAAGTCCTATCTCGAGACACATAAGGATGCTTTGTTATAAGTGCATGAGGGAATAGAAATAGCCAGGAAAGAGATTGCTCATGAATTAGATAAATTAAAGGAAAAACATTTAAAATTTTTGGAGAAAATAAAGGAACAACAATAATTAGTTCACATTCCTCCTAAAATTAAAATTGAAGTACAGAATGTTGCTTCCATATTGTAGAATATTATTGAAGGCATTGATATAATGAGGGTAGAGTTGATCCCTCACTTAGTTGAGACTCAAAAATTATTTAATTATTTGAATTAGGATGATTATAATTTGAAACTCGTTACTTATACAACTAATAAGACATACAACTACCTTGACCTGATGGCACCACTAGAGGCTTAAAATGCTCTCAACTTTGTAGTCATCAGGACTCAAGTAGCTTGGGGTTGGATCATGGTAGCTGAGGTAGTAATGCTTAAGTATGTCAAACATAAATCTCTCATTTTTTAGATCATGGGAGAGATAAATATCTCACAAGTAAGAGACTCAATAGGTAGGCTTATAAATAGAATCATTTTTTATCAAATTCTTCATCAAAATTCCACCAACTTCAAGAAAAGTCTTCAAGGAATTTCATTTGAGGAGATTGAGTTTGATCTAAGTTTTGAAATTAATATGGTGATGGAGGTGGAAATTTTTGGATTAAACTTTAAAAATTCAAAAACTAAGCATGTAAATCTCTTAGAACAAGTAAAAAGGGTGTACAATCCTCCATTATTGAACATTGATATTATTCAGTATCACCGTGACCTCTAGGAAAATCATTTTCATGTTTTAGAATAAAATAATAAAATTGGAGCTTCAACTTCTAGTTCAATCCCAACATCCACCTCAATGCCTCAAATAGTTAGTAATACCATGCCCACATCTAGCCAACCTTAAGTTGAAAGCTAATTTTGCACGCATGCATGTAAAAAGAACTAATTATTGTACTCATAGTTTAATTTTATTTAGTATTAAAATTTAAAATTTGCATGAATTATATTTGATCATGGACATGTTACATTTCTTTGTATAATTTAACCTATGTTTAGACATAGTGATAACTATACATATGCATAAATGTAGTTTTGAGACTAAAATTAGAACTAAGGTTATAAATACAATGTAACTATGAATTTTCATGAACTTGGAGGATGAGGAAACCCCTTCCCAAATGTATTTATACATTTATAATGCTCATTCCAAAGGGTTGGAATAGTTTTTAGCAATACATGATGAAATTAGTTTGATGGTTTTGTAACTGTGTTGATGATATTTCCTCCCATCTATGTGTTATTAAGGTTTTATTTTCTTAGATATATTAACTCAATAATTTGAAGTGTGCATAATATATACATAATTATAATTGTTGTAATTGATATATGTTAATTTTATATGTATAAAATCTCTTAAAAGTTAGCAGTTTTCATTGATTAAAATAATTAGTTAAAATTGTGTTAACATTTTGAGGTGTGTAGGAGTTTTTCTTTCTAGTATAATTATCTAGGGTAATCTATAGCTGTCGTAGACACCTTATTAATCTGAGATGTAATCTCTTAAATAATATCATACAAAAATAAATCTAGGAGGAAAAATCCTACCCTAGACCTTAGCTTATCTCCATCAAGATCCTAAAATGTTAGAGATCACCTCATTAGATTCTAGAGTGTGCATAAAACCCACATCAATAGGTTCTCTTACTAGATAACTTGAACATGAAGATGATTGAAATTTTATTTCAAGGTATCTCTTAGGAGATACCTTGAATGGCCTTGAATTATCTTCAAGAGTTCTACTAGTAGATGCCTTGAACTTACACATGATTGAAATTTTCATTCAAGGTATCTCATAGGAGATACATTGAAGGGCCTTATAATACCAGTTCAAGGGTACCTTTATGAATGTTTGAAAGGTATCTCCTAGGATATACCTTCAAGGTACTATTGAAGGTGCTACAATACCCTTTAAGGTATCTTTTAGGACATACCTTGAAGGGTCTTGTAGTAACTTCAAGGGTTATCCTAGTCGATACCTTGGACATGCACATGATTAGACTTTTCTTTCAAGTTATCTCCTAGGAGATACCTTGAATGGCCTTTTAATACCCTCAATGTTTATTGACAAGTTTTTCTACAATGTATTTGATATAACTGTGGCATGTAGGGGTTATCTTAGTTATGTCTATATGAGTGAATTTATAGAGATATTCAAAAAGAATAAATAAAACACCCTAAGTATAAATGCAATTTGTATTCATCAATGGTGAATTGACTATTTTGAAACTTGTTGGAACATTGATTATTCATTAATATAGATAAAATAGGAAAGATAAAAATAAAAGTAATGATCATAAAGTGTAGTTAATACCAAATATGGGGTTCAAAGGATAAAGTATATTATAAATGGGTAATTGGTTGCTATCATAAGCTAGTAACTCAAGTACAGGTAGAAATAGATATAATGGCATATCTCATTGCATATGCCAACAATAATTAATATATAGTTCTATATTACAAAATCTATCACATTGGCGTGCTTTGTACCCAAATTAAATACATGTCAGATCCAAAGATAACTCATCAAGGCATTCAAAAGGAAATCAATCTACATAAAAATTATAAAGGCAACTCATTAAGCACTAATTTTTCATTTCACACTTACATAAATTAAAATTGATGAGCTTGAAATTGAGTGATACATTTTCCCAAATATAGAGAATCAATGATCTGCACTTCATATATAGCTTGATGAATCATCTAGGGCACATGATCAAATAGAGTGATATAAAATTATCATGCATGTGTTTGTATGCACATAAAGAAGAAATGGTAATCAATCCATCACTTTAGAAAATAAAATTTCATGATCTTAAAATATTTAAGTTTGTTTGAGCTGTTGAGAATAATCTTTTCCTTCCATACCTTATATAATAAGTACAACCTCTAGACCTCACATTGTCACACCAATTTCATAATTTAGATATCGAGTGACTAATACACGTACCAAATTTCACTGATATGGGTGAGGTTGTTTAACCATTCCTCACTTGTTATAATGATGGAAACATGCATCTTTCCCCAAATGTGGCTATTATGATTATTATACTAGCAATGGCTAGAGCAATCAAGATGCCCATATGTAGAGGCTCACTCACCCCTTACAAATCAAATTCACCTCCACTACTTTAGGAAGTTTGAGATATATACACCTATAGATCCCATAGTATACCCATGAAATATATTCAATATGAACTTGTGTGTATTCTAGTTTAATGCATAACACATTATTTTTGGAAGACCACTCAATCTGTGAACCAAGCCATTAAGAGTGTCATTAACATTGTACACAATTTGATTCATCATAATGAGTAGTTCAATTGGCCTAAGTTATTTTTGTAAGACATCATCACCAACATTAAAATATTTTTCATGATTTCCAACCAAACTTTCTAGTATTAACTTCTCATTTTTCTACTTTACTTCACATAATCAAAACCCCCAGAAGGATAAGTACATCCATGCACTAACTATTAGCCTACACAATAATTCTAAATTCTGATTTGGACATAAAAAAGGGTAACCCTTGCTCATCAAGCCAAGTTTAATAAATGGTCAGAGGAAATCATATAGATCATCACAATACATACCCAAGTCTCACCTGATGTCATGTAATACTTAGGACAACATGCAACTATTACCAAGCTATAAAATGGGATCATAATTTGGATTCATGAGTTACCAAAATTGTCATTTGGATCTCTACCATATTTCATGGACATGGTTATGGTGAAGGTAAAGATAGATATAATAAAAACTATGTAGCTAGGAGATCCACACCACTCTAGACAATACCCCTAGAGTAAAACTCCCAGAAGAGCAAGAATCTAAGGCTTCAATATCACACCTATAAAAGGGAAAGTGGAAGGCCCTGATTGAATGAAAACCCTGTCATTCATAAATATAGAAGACATGTAGTACTATGAATTGGATCGATAATATGAATTTGATTTGGATAACAAGTGTCTATGACTTACCCCAAATGGAAACTGATGAACAAAAAGTTTACTACGTCATGATGGAAGACATGGTTGGTGACTTATATGAAAAATAATATGAAAAAGCATTTTTTTTAGAAATTTGGGCACATAATTAAAGTTCAAAATAAGGTTTCAATAAATATGTGGGTTGAAATCCCAATTTGCCTTTCCTCGATCGTATTATATATTATGGGACTAGAGGTTGAGTATATGAAGATTACTATTGAGTTGTTTGAAGAGTGGCCTTTTGAAATGTATAGTATTCTAGACCCTTTCACACCATTAACTAAGAGCCCCACATAACTAATTATCTAATGAAAAAGAACTTAACTAGAGATTCAGTTGTCCCCTAATATACATGAATAAGTCATATATTTCATGTTTCAAGACAAGCCCTCTACACAGCCATTGCAGCAATCTCCTACTATAAATTCACATCCATCCAAGAGAATAATGGTCACCTTGGGAAAAAAAAAGTCATATGTTTCTAATGAAAATATGTAATAAAGTGACACACTATCATATGAGGAGGACCCACTCATAGATACTATGGATTTGGTTCTAGATCAATCAACCATATAATAATAATAGGTTATAGTGTAAGAATCAACAAGGGCCACATAATGATGCAAACACAAGGAATATAAGAATCATCCAAAAGAAGAGGCATAATAGTAGGAAGTAGCTTAATAAAAAGATCATATGATTTGTAAATTCAATCCAAAGAAGCTGAGGCCAAGAAAAAGGCTAAAAGCACAAATATTCTTCATAGGCAAGTTATTGAGGATACATAATAGGCACAATAGGCTATGATTTCATATACATAAGTTTAGGTGTAGGAGGCACATAAAAAAAGATAAAAATATTGTATCTCATCACATACAAGCCCAAGTTGATGAAACTACCCAAAGGCAAAAACAAGAAAAAGTTGATCCTTCAAGTAGAAATAAGCCTAGGATAAAAAGGACATAGAGGAATAAGAAGGTGAAACTAAGGCACAACCATAACATGATGCCTAGGAAAGATCCCACATAGAACAAGAAAAGGATGTTGTGTTTGATGTGAAACCAAAGCAGAAGGAAGTAGAATAGCATCAATAAGTAGAGGATGAACATAAAAAGGGAGAGGATGAGACATAATAACATCAACATGAGGAACTACAAGGGAATGTGTAAGAGGATGTGGTGGAGTAGGAAACACAAGAAATAAATACACCAAAGGATGAGTTTGCTACCCAAGGGGCACATGCCTAACATTCTATATTTTATTCTAAAAGAGTGTGGTTATGGGATGTTCCCATAGTATTTTCAAGATGTATTACATTTTGTCTTCTTATTACAAACATGCCACACACTGATCCAACAACCAAAACAACCACTTTGGCCACAATCCTACTAAGACAGAAAGCATCATTGGATGTTTCTCACTTACCATTGTCAAAGCAATTTAAGGGTGCTACCACTTTCAAGAATTAATTGCATAAAAAGATGCATCATTATAGTAGGAGGATGACCAACTCAAAGTATAAACCATTTATATTTAAGTATTCTTAAAAGAAGTTAAGAAGATCATTTAAGACACATTCCTAGTATTGGTCAAATGAATCATTGGTGATCAAGTCATGTCTAACCAACGTAAGTTGAAAACACTCATTTCTCAACTAACCACAAATCGGTGTGATACATAAAAGTTATGGGAACTCAATTACTTAAGGAAATGTACCAAATAAAAATTGGAGACACTCATACCTCTATTTCAATAGTATTAGACTATTCTTGAGGCTACTATGATACAACCACAATAGCTTGTGTGAAACATGTTGGAATGGAAGCAAAAACTAGACATAGCACTGGCTCGTTTGAGCTCAGATTTTGATAAGACCACTACTACTAAGGCAATAATGTCAAGTAACATGATAAAATTGGAGAATATGGATGTTTCATTGTAACAATCTTCAAATTTTATAGAAAATGTGAGGGATAATCATTTGGATTAGTAGAGCTAGATTGTGTGGAATTATTTTACAAGATTTTAGGCAAAGGGACATGTGACAAAATGGAACAGATTAACAATGATATTCATATTTGGATCACAAACACTAAGGTATCCATTAGCATCATTGATTATGTTTATCTCTTAAAACTCATAGGCTATCAAGACTATTTATGCACATTATTGAGGCTAATCCAAGAAGGCATGATAGATTGGAACAAATATAATAAAAATTTGTCACCATTCACTAGTTCTATTACATAGATCATCAAGACTCCTACCTACATACCATCATCACAATTTTAGTAGATCATTTCCCAATGAAAGACTGCCTAGTTATAGCTAAAAGATACATCTGCATGGCTCCATCTTTGTTAATGACACCTCCATCTAATTAAGTACTACACAGTGCATATTTTTGAAATTTTGGGATGCATTTTATCCACACTAAAATGGAATACAAATAATGTTTGATTAGATCCAACATCTTGACAAATCCTTGGATACTGTAAAACTAAAGTTCACAATGATGGATAAAGTTAAAGATATAATAAGTGATGAAATGGCTACTAGATAAGAATTAACCTATGCACTTCAATAGTTGTTAGATTACATGGATACCATGATGAAGAAGTTCTAGGTGTGGTAGATTAAGATAATGCACAACACATTTATGGCTATTCAAGCCCAAATGATTCTAGATATGTTGGATGGTATTATGTCAGATATCTAGCTTAAGCTATCAAATGCTAGAGAGTTCACTACCATCATAAAAGAAGAAGATGTGAAAAATATGATGGGCATTTAGATTCCACTACATATTTCTATTAACATAGCGTGGGAAGTATTTGATAATTATAAAACACTCAAGCATGATCTCTTACAAGTTGAACCAATAATTACACAAATCATAGAAAAACCTAAGTTAATTTCACTTCAAGAGCTCCAAGTAAGTATTTAGAAGATAAATCTAGATACAAATGTGTAATCTAAGCATCCACAACCTACACAATCACCTGGAAAAACTTCAGCACCACCTCTGTAGTCTATACAATCTTTTGGATGTATTAAGCCTTATAATCCAAGTGATAGATATAATAATGCCAAGAGTATTTCCTTTTTATGCCAAAAGGTTGGAATGTGAAGAGACAAAACATTTAAAAAGATATATATAGTGCTTTAATGTAATGGAATATGGTTTTTATGTGTGATAGAGATTAATAGACTAGTTATTCTATAGTTTTTCTAAGATTCTTTTACGTGTGCCTAGTGCAAAGTGTTTTCTCTATTTTATGTTAGCTTGTTAGATCTTATGTAGCTTATGTTCCATAATTTTTAATGACATGTTAGATTATGGAATCTTTGAAAATTCACACAATTTGAATTTTATTTCAAGGTATCTCTTAGGAGATACTTTGTAGTGACTTGTAATACCTTCAAGGGTACCCTTATGCATGTTTGAAAGGTATCTCCTAAGAGATAGCTTCAAGATACCCTTGATTGTACTACAATTTCCTTCAAGGTATCTTCTAAGATATAATGTTGGTTGTTTCCCACCTAGGCCTAAACATTCTTTTTTTTTAAAATTGAGACTATTGAGATGGTCTAAACCTAACAACATAGGCCTTAAAATATATAGCTACTAACTAAGCCATATCTATACATAAGTGCTACAAATGCACTAAAATGATCATAAAATAACCATAAAATAGGAGAGATCAGAGTATGGAGATAAAAGCATTTAAATAGATTTATCATATTGATTCTTAAAATGATTACATCGACTAAATAAACTTACACTATAATTGTAACAACTTTCTTACAATAATTAGTTTGTCATCTTCTACTCTCTATTGTAAACAAACTACTTGCCCTATATTCTATAGATTGTTGTTGCATTAGAAGAAGATCTCCAAGATCTATTAACTATTGTATTCTCTCTCTCTGACTATTGATACTTTGAAATATCCTCTACCACTTCTCCTAGGTGTTGTTTCCTATGAATATCCTCTATCCAATTCTCTTTCAAGTGTTATTACATTAAATTCTATTCTATTCCTTCCACTTTTTGTTTCCTTATCTTATCTTTTTTTGTGTCTACTACCTTTTGAATTTTCCACCTAGTTCTATGTTTCTCCCTAAATGCCTTCCAAAAATTTAAATTTAAATTGTTGTGCATTTAATTTATTTGGTGGCTTAAACACCCCTGTTGTAGAAGTCTAGAGGAGATGGACATTGCATTACTAGAATCTTCAAATGCTATAAATAATGTGAGGGATAATATTTTGGATTGGGCCAAATTGTGAAAATTTATTTTGTAGGTCTTTAGGTGTAGGTACATGTAGTGAAATGGAGTAACTTAGTAGTGAGATTCAATCGTAGATTGTAAACACTAAGGCAGTTATGAGCATCACTAACAATTTTGATCTCTCACAACTCATAGGCTATCAATCCCCTTTGTGCACATTTATGAGGCTAATCCAAGAAGCCATGCTGGATTAGAATGCCTACAATAAATATTTCTCATCATTTACCAACTCCATTTCATAGATCATTGACACTCCTATCTATATACCATCATCTCAAATTCAAAATATCATCTCACAATGCAAGGATGTTTAGCTATAGCTGAAGGACACATATGTAATGGATCCATCTTCATCAATGCCACTTCCATCTATTTAAGTACTATGTAGTGAAAAATATTAAAATTTATGGATGCATTTTATCCATGTATGGAAATATTTAAAGGAATATGTATTGTTCTTGGATACTATGATGTATCAGGCTACATAGATATCCCAAGGAATACTTGATTGGAAGAAACACCTTAATAAATCCTTAGATACTACAAATCCATATTTCATAATGGTGAATAAAGATAAAGTTGTAATGAGTAATCAAATGGATACTAGAGAAGTAATGACCTACATATTTCAACAGTTGTTAGACTCCATCGATACCATGATTAAGAAGCTCCAGTTTTAGTAGAGCGAGACAATGTGAAACAAATTTGTGGATATTTTAGCCCAAAGGACTACACATATGTTGGATGGTATTGTGTCATATATTGAGACTTCCTTACCATTAAAAAATAAATAAAATTTGAAAAATATGATGGCCATTCATATTCCAATAGCACATTTTTATTATCATGGTGTGGGAAGTACTTGATAATTATAAAATGATCAAACATGAACTATTACAGGTTGAATGATCTATTTCATAAATCATAGAATAACCTAAGTTCATTCCATTGTAGGATCTCCAAGCAATTTTATAGAAGAGAAAGCTAGATTGAAATGCCCAATCTAAGTATACATAAATTACATATCCAACTAGATAAACTTTGATACCACCTCTATAGTATATATGATATTTTGGATGTATTCATATTTATAAGCTAAGTGATATATCTAATAGTGCCAAGAGTATTTCCTTTTTAATGCCAAAAGGCTATAATGTGAAGACATAGAGCCATGTAAAAATCTACATATAGTTCTCTTATGTAATGGAATATGGTTACAATGTGTGATAGAGATTAATAGACTAGTTTTATTATGGTTTTCTTAAGATTCTTTTACATATGTCTAGTGCACAATGTTTACACTATTTTTTTTTTGCTTGTTTTATCTTATGTTATGTTATTTATATTTTATAATTGTTAATTCCACATAAGTTTATGGAATCCTTAATAATACACAAGATTGAAATTTTCTTTCAAGATATCTCCTAGGAGATACCTTGAAGTGCCTTGTAATACCTTCAAGGGTACTCTTATGCATGTTTTAAATGTATATCCTAGGAGATACCTTCAAAGTACCCTTTATTTTACTTCAATGTCCTTCAAGGTATCTTGTAGGATATGTTGATGGTTGTTTCTCACCTAGGCCTACACATTTTATTTTTCTAAAAAAATGATACTGACCTGGTCCATACCAAAAACTATAGGCCTTAAAAAATTTAGCTACTAACATCAACTAATTGCATATAAATGAATTTATAATATTGGTTATAAAAATTATTACATCAACTGAATAAACTTATAGATACAACTATAACAAATATATTGTAAAAATTATTTTGTCCTCTTCTACTCTCTGTTATCAAAAAACTACTTGCATTGTTTTCTATATACTGATGTTGCATTGAAAGAGCTCTCCAAGATATACTCATACTCACTCCTAGATTCTCTCTCTAATTACTATTACATTAAAATATCCTTTGCCACTTCTCTCAAGTGTTGATTCCTATGAATATCCAATACCCTATTCTCTTTCAAGTGATGCTATGCTAACTTCTATTATACTTCTTCAACTTTCTATTCTCTTGTCTTATCTTTTTTTTGTCTAATACCATTTAAATTTTTCACCTACTTCCTTATTTTACCTAAGTGCCAAATGGATCCCAAAAATTCAAACTTAAAATACTATGCATTTAATTTGTTTAGTGGCTTAAATGCCCATATTGTAGAAGTTCCAAGTTGGCTAGGTAGGTGAGGAGGATAGGGAAAATAATTTTATAACACTCAACCTTATTCTTGACCTTTCTACCATGGTTTGTAGGACTTTTCTCATCCTTCAAAACATCTTTATAACTTTTCTTTACCTACCTATATCTATTTAAAATCATTATTTATATGTCTAGAACATCATTGTTGAATTCCATAGCTAGACTCTTGAAGTTTGTATGTAACCTACTGAAGTTAATAGCTAGACTATTGAAGTATATAGCTAGACTGTTGAAGACCATAACTACCATGATGAAGTCCATATATGGACTGTTAAAGTTTGTAACTACCCTGATAAAGTCTATAACTAGACTATTGAATTCCCTAGCTAGGTTATTGGAATCTAGAGATGGCCTGTTGGAGTCTAGGCTATCTTGTTGGAGTCTAGAAATAGCATGTTAGAGTTTGAAGTTGGTCTATTGTAGTCTAGAGTTCTCCTATTGGAGTACAGGGCTGACATAAAACCTTATATACCTAATTATACTACATTATTGACCCCTAAGAATCATTTTAAGTGCATGAAAATGGCCTTTGACGAATTTTTAGTGAAAATATCAAGTATTATGACCCACTTAACTCTTATGACCTGTTTTCCTTTTACTAGGCCAAGTACCTCCCAAGTCTATCTTACTTTATGCCTCTCTATCTTAACTTTGGGAGTGCATAGTGTTTAATTTGTTTTATTGTAGCTTGTTCTATATTAAATTATATTTTTTATGTTCCAAAATTTTAATTATATATTAGTTTATGGAATCCTTTAACATGCACACAATTGAAATTTTCTCTAGGAGATACCTTGAAGTGCCTTATAATACCTTCAAGGGTACTTGTATGTATGTTTGAAAGGTATCTCTTAGGATAAACCTTTAAGGTACCCTTGATTATACTATAATGTCCATCAAGATATCTTCTAGGAGATACCTTGAAGGGTTTTATAGGACCTTCAAGGGTTCTCCTATTATATACCTTGAAAATGGACACGATTTGAATGTTTTTTCAAGATATCTCATAAGAGATACATTAAAGTATACTATAATACCTTAAATGTTTATTTCAATGGTAATTTTAAGGGTTTTTATATAATCATGAAATGTGAGGAATAGGCGAGTTATGGTTATTCAGAGTTAATGAGTAAAGATATTCAACGTCAACTTACATAGCAGTCTGGCCAAACTTCTGAACCTCCTCCATAGTCTATATGATATTTTGGATATATTAAATCTTGTAATATAAGTGATAGATATAAATGTTAAGAGTATTTCCTTTTGTATGCTAACATTCTACAATGTGAAGAGATAGAGCCATGTAAAAAGCTATATATAGTTATCTGATGTAAGATAAAGATTAATAAAATAGTTCTATTATTTTGGTTTGTAAGATTCATTTACATATGCCTAGTGCATAATGTTTAATCTATTTTGTTTTAGCTTGTTCTATATTATAGTATGATGTTTATGTTTCAAAATTGTTAATACCATGTTAGTTTATGGAATATTTGAACATGCACATGAATGGAATTTTATTTCAAGGTATCTCTTAGGAGATACCTTGAAGGGCCTTGTAATACCTTCAAGGGTACCCTTATGCATGTTTAAAATGTGTTTGCTATGAGATAACTTCAAGGTGCCCTTGATTGTACTAAAATGTCCTTCAAGGTATCTTGTAGGAGATACCTTGAAGGGTTTTATAAAACCTTCAAAGATTCTCCTAGTAGATACCTTGAACATCCACACGATTGGAATGTTATTTCAAGGTATCTCCTAGGAGATACCTTGAAGGAACTTGTAATACCTTCAATGTTGATTTAAATGGTAATTTCAATGGTTTTGATATAATTTTTATGTGTAAGGGATAGTTGAGTTATGTCTATATATAGTAAATATGCAAAGATATTCATGAAAAACCTAAATAACTACCTAGCTAACCTTTGACACCACCTATGTTGTTTATGTTCTATAATTATTAACACCATGTTCACTTATAAAATCCTTGAACATGCACATGAATATAATTTTATTTCAAGGTATCTCCTAAGAGATACCTTGAAGGACCCTGTAATACCTTCAAGGGTACCCTTATACATGTTTAAAAGGTATCTCCTATGATATACCTTCATGGTACCCTTAATGGTAATACAATGTCCTTCAATATATCTTCTAAGAGATACCTTGAAGGGTTTTGTAGGACCTTCCAGAGTTATCCTAGTAGATACCTTGAACATGCACATAATTTGAATGTTCTTTCAAATTATATCTTATAGATACCTTAAAGGGCCTTGTAATACCTTCAATTTTGATTGTAATAGTCATTGCAAGGTTTTGATATAGTTGTGGTGTATGGGGGACAATCAATTTATGTCTATATAGAGTTAACATACAAATATATTCATAAATAATAAACAATTGAGTAACATTTTTCAAGGAAACATCTCATTGGGTCTCAAATATGATGTGTACTAGATCATGGTTCTTGTGATGTTTAAACACCTATCCAATTTGAGCCCCTAAGCAAGAAAAACATGTGTCACACCACCATTTTTCCCTTGTATATACCTTGACTCGTAAATGATTCAAAAATGCACTGTAAAAACATACCTTAGCATGATTGAGGATGTCTTAGGGTCACCTCTATTGGGCATCACAATAATGTTCAATGCTACCTTGACCAACCCTAGGTTGTCTCCACTTAATACAATTTCTCATGAAATTTTATGAATTTATATGAATTGAAACCATACACAATTAATTTTTTGGTGCTCACATGAAAAATAGGGTTTTTATCTTACCACACCACATATTAAATTAAAATCCTAAAAATATTTATTGCATCTATTATTTTAAAATAATTTTAAATCATTTTGCTGCTAGTGATAGTTTGAAGAGCCCAAAAGTCAATAATTTTAAACCATATTATTTATTATAGTCCTTTGAATGATGAATCAATGATTCTAAAATGTTATTTTATAACCAAGATAATGCATGCAGGGAAGCCATGGATCCTTAGTTAATAGTGACTTAGTCCTCTTAAACAATAATTTCAGAGTAATGACTAGCTAAAAATTATACTTAATGACTAGTGAAAAATTTTAATAGGATTTTGGGGATACTATGAAATTAAAAAATAAATTTCTAAATACAAGTTAAATGTGTAGAAAGTAAATAATAGAAAAATAATAATTGAATTCAATACAATGTGAATCTAAGGTCACTTAATAGACCAAAATTTATTATATTCACTATCAATGGAGCTTACATAGTAAAAATGAAATATTAAAGTATAATACAAAATAATCCAAAGCTAAAATTTACACAATATCAACTATTATTTAATGTCTTCTGACCATATCATCCTTGGCTTCAAATTTCCCATGTTGGGTTCAAATTTCCTATGTCAGCCTTCAAATTTTAATTTTCATCATCAAAATTTTATCGATACTGGAATATTTGGCTCCATAATGACATCATGACTATTATCATAATTTTCTCAAAATTAATACTCTTTGATATGTGAAAAAGTATAATTTCTTAAAGTGTAATTATTGAATATATAACATAATCACTTAGAAGAAAAAACTCGCCATTAATCCCATAGAGTGGAGATTCATTGCATCTAAAAAAACCCTACTAATATTGTACAATTATATCGATCCCGAAAAAAAATCATAATATGGTACTTTGATATCAATCCCACAACACATTAGATTGATCTCAAAGTTAGTTGTCATTTTCGTTTATGTTTCAATTTTTAAAATTGGATAATAAAACTAATGTTGAAACATAAATAATATGTAGTATATTTATAAGTAAAAAAATAGGTAACATTATCAATCACAATGACATGTCCAATAATGAACATACCCTTTATTAAATGCTTTAAAATCATACCTTCATTAACACCTTGGCACAAGATGAATTGCTTGATTGTTAGCATTTTAATCTCTATCACATTAATTTAAGACAATCTTAATATTAAACATTGACACTTTAGCACACGATTACTCTCTCAAATAGTACCATAATAATCTCACATTAATTTAAAACACTAGAAGAG
>JARHVA010002469.1:382500-457500 GCA_037957365.1 Torreya grandis | reverse complement strand
CCGATGAACCAAGATTTGAACCAAGTGGATGAACCAAAGTGTTGAACCGAACGGATGAACCAAAGCATTGAACCAAATAGATGAGCCAAATGAGTGAACCGAAGCATTGAACCGCTTGGTTGAACCATTTGATTGAACTCGTCTTTGAACCATTTGATTTAACCCATCGTTAAACCAAAGTGGTTCAATGGTTCATTAGTTCAATGGGTTCATTCTCTTTAATTTGGCTAAGTCCTTTTGATCCTTGTTGAACCAAACACGTTGAACCTGTTAAACCTTGAACCCGTTGAACCTTTAAACCAAAGTGGTTCAATGGTTCAACAGTTCAATGGTTCAAGCCTTCTTTGCTTAGATGCTTGTCGATGGACATATTTGATTGAACCAAGGTGTTGAATCAATCTCAAAAATGACTAAGTGTTGGAAATTGATTATTTTGATTGAACCCGCATGCAGAAGCCTTTGAACCTGTAGAAATGAACCTACCTACAGAGTCCGTAGAAACCAAGTCCATAGTTTTTTCTAACCTTGAAAGAGTTTGTAGATTTCAACTTGTGAAGCCCGTTAAACTTTTCCTGCTGAGTCTGTAGATTTCTCTTCCTGCTGAGTCCATATATGCAACCCTGTAGAGTCCGTAGATTTTTTAGAAGCTTGAAAAATGAGGAATTTGAATGCCCAAGACAAATTTTGAAAAGGGAAGAGATAATTTTGGTCTGTAGGACCAAAATAATTCAAATGTTGTCCCAAAAATGAGTGATATTTTTTGGGGGACAACAGCTGGCTCTAGTTGGGGAACTTCTATCAATTGTAAAAAAGAATTAAAGGGAGTAGAAACCAGAATCTCCAGTGCCTTAAAGTATGCCATTGGGCTATGGATTCATGTTACCCAAAAATGAAAGGCATCAAAAATGGAAACAAATAAAACAAAATAGAATTAAAAACTGTACAAATATACATACATACATATATACATACATATATATATATATATATATATATATATATATATGCAATGATCTGATACTTCAAGAGTTGAAGTGTTTTAGATGCTGCCCATTGTGAGGCAGAGAAAAGAGTGTGCCATCTTGATATTTCAATAGAAAGTTATTTTCACCATTGTGCTAATGAATTATAAATGGGCCTCTCCAAAGGGAGTCAAACTTTTCATGTATCCTTTTGTTTCTCTCCTTTTGTCCCATAGCAAGACTTGATCCCCAATTTGGAAATCATGATTTTTGGCCTTCTGGTAAAAGAGTTTATTTACCAGAGTTTGATGAGCAACAATTCAGTCTACCACCATGGTTCTCTATTCATCCAGCTCAGTCAAGTACATGATTCTCTTATCAAGAAAGATTTCATATGTTTGATCTTCAATTGCCTTAGCCAATTTCAAGGCTGACAATTCTAAGGTGATTGGTATCTCAGCATTGATACCATAAAGAGTTGAAAAGGAGATATACCAATTGCCCTCTTTGGTGTGATTCTATCTACCCATAGAGCATCAACCAATGATTTATGCCATGTCCTTTTATTTTCATCTGCTAGCTTCTTGATGATAGTTACTAGGTTCTTATTGCTAGATTTAGCTTGTCCATTCCCTTGTGGAAAACAATCAAAAGAGTGAGAGAGTGTAATTCCATAATGGAAATAGAATTGTGTAATCTCTTGAGAGGTGAAACAAGCTGCATTATCAGTAATAATTTTGGTTGGAACTCCAAACCTAGAAATGATATTCTCTTTGAGGAAGTTGCATTCAACTTCTGAAGTAGCATGCTTAGTTGGGATTGCTTCTACCCATTTGGTGAAATAGTCAGTTGTTATAAGGACATAATCATGTCTAGCACTTGAAGATGGGTTTATAGTCCCAATAAAATCAATCCCCCATTACTGGAATGGTTCATCTATGATCACTGGCTTGAGAGGCAGGGTAGATAACTTGGGTCTTCCAACAAATTACTGACAAAGTTCACATTTCCTCACCCACTTATGTGCATCTTGGAAAAGAGTTGGCTAGTAATACCTCACTCGCAGAATCTTGTGAGCAGTCATAGGAGCAAAAAAATGTCCTCCACGAGCTAGATTGTGGAAAGATTTCAAAAGTTGGATTTATTTCTCTTTGTCTACACAACGAAGGAATACTCCACTATGTTTCTCTTGTACAAGCCATTGTCCCAAAGGACAATGTTGGTAGCTTTCAACTTGATAGTTCTCCTTTCTTTAAAAGACAGATGAGCAGGACATTCACCATAAATAAGGAAATGAGCAATACCTGAATACCACTCATTGGTAGTGGAGACAAAATAGACTGTTGGTGTCTCTTCCACTTTAGCTTCTTCATGTTGTGTATCTTTTGGCTTGTTGTCAGCAATTAATTGGCATAGGCCTTTACCCCTGACCAACTTTGTCAGCTTGATGTCTAGATAAAAATCTTAGATATTTGCAATCCAGTTACCTCTTTTTGTGCCAAACTCTTGCTGAGTTAATATAGACTTGATTGTAGTGCCAGGAACTAAGGCAGTAGTGTGTGAATTCAGAATATAGAAGCAGAAATGTTTGATTGCTTTCACCAATGCATAAGCATGCTTCTCTAAATTTTAAAACTTCATATCATGGGTTTTAAGAGGGCAACTCATGAAATAAATAGGAGATTCCATACCTTCTTTGTCTTGTTGAACAAGAATTTTTGAAAGCATATGTTCAGACGCATAGCTGTAAATGATGAAATCTTTGTTGTAATCTAGACAAACCAAAGTAGGGGCATGAGCAATGGTAGTCTTGATATCTTGAAATGATGACTTGCCTTCTTTAGTCCAGCTAAAAGTGTCCTTCCCTTTCATCATGTTCATAATGTGTGTAGTCTTCTCAGCAAATTTGGAGATGAACCTCCATAATAAATTTTCCTTTTCGAAGAAAAAGTGAACAACATTTTTACTTGTAGGCAAATTAAGCTCTTGAATAGACTTGACTCTATTTGAGTCAATCTTTATGCCTTCTTTAGACACAATGTGTCCAAGGAAATTCCCCCTTTTAATCCAAAAATAGGCTTCTTAGGATTCAAGGAAATACCATTCTGGTGGCAGCACTCCAGCACTTATTGTAAGTGGCGTACATGATCAGATCGATGCTTTGAAAAGACATTCAAGTCATCAAGGTATACCACTATCAATTTACCTATCTCATCTTTGAAAGCTAGGTCCATTTCTCTCTGAAAGGTAGCACCAACATTTATCAAGCCAAAAGGCATCCTTCTATATGCAAATGTACCCCAAAGTGTGGTGAATGCAATCTTGTGTTGGTCTGCTTCACCAACTTCAACTTGATTATATCCTAAGAATCCATCCAACATTGATAACATCTCTGAACCTGTCATTGTTTGAAGCACTTGATCCATAATTGGCAAAGGGTAATTATCTTTCAAAGATGACTGATTCAGATTCTTGAAATCTACACAAATATGAATTTCACCACTCTTCTTCCTTATAGGCACTATGTTTGAAATCCATGTGGAGTGATGGATTGGGAAGATGATTTTATCATTTAACATTTTTTGTATCTCAGATATAATAGTACCTGATATTTTTGGATTGTATTTTTTGGATTTTTGCTTATAGGGCATTGAGTCAACCTTGAGAGGAATGTCATGGCATATTTCATCAGGTCTAAAAGACTTCAGGTCTTCATAAGAATATGCTAAGACATCCATGTATTGACAGAGTAAAGTGGTGAACTTGAATCTTTCTTCAGAAGTACAGCACTTACCAATGTTAACCATCTTGAGATTTTTTTTAGTAGTCAGATTTACTTGATCAAATCCCTGAGAGAAACTTGAATCAATTTGCTATTGTTTGATGAATCTATCATGCTTGTCAAACAACTTCTCAAGAGAAACTAGGCCTTTGGGAATTTTATTTCCTTTTATCTGTAATAATTCTTCATTCATATATGAACTAGATTCAGAGGCTGCTTCATACTTCTGAGATTCATTGCCTTCAAAACATAGTTGTTCAAAATTGTCTTTCCATTCTAGGAAGGCAATGATTTGATGATCATCATTGAATACTTGCCAATGATCAGCATTGTCAAGAACACTTGGTCTACAGACTAGCTCAATAGTATGCCTATTTTCTTTGAAATCTGAATGAGGAACTAAGAGAGTTCTTGAAATAGCAAGTGCATTAGCTTTGTCATTAGACTCTCTAGGTATGGAAAAAATGTTGAAAGCATCAAAGCTCTCAATTTGGTCCCAAATCAGATTGTGATAGTGGTGTAATCTTTCATTCTTGGCTTGGTATAAGTTCCTCACTTAACAGGCCACTAATTCAGCATCCCGTTTGCCATGAAGAAACTTGATGCCTTTTTTTTTAGCAGCCTTCATTCCAAGCAACATAGATTCATATTCAGCTGTATTGTTAGTATTGCTAAATTGTAATTTGTAAGATGAAGGAAACATATCTCTTTGAGGAGATGTCAACACAATCCCAGCTCCCAAACTGGTAGAGGAGTAGCTACCATCAAATTCTAGAGTCCATACCTCATCAGATACTAATTTTTCCTTAAACTTTCCTTCATTAGAGAGGGAGGGTTCTTCTTCATCTGTATTACAGCCTACTAGTTTTTCTGCTATTTTAGTTGAACTAATTTTTAAGTTGACACTTTCAAGAATTATATCAAATACTTCATGCACTTCATCTGTAGATAGAAATTAGTTACCCATACCTAAGGATTCAAAAAGAATTTGAGCTTCAGGGGCTGATGTTTGGGTGATCACATATTTTGCCTCCTTTTCATGGAGCAACCTCCTCATTATGCCTTGAACAGGGATCCTTGCTTCAGATAGGTCCATGCTTAGTTCTCCTCCCACGTCCTTGCAAAAAATTTGTCCAAGCAAAATGCCATAGGATGCTAGGACATCAACCACTAAGACAGTAATCTTGATTCTCTTATCTAGGAAGGCTGCAAATGCAAATTGAGCATCTTTGATTTGCCCCAGCAATGGTACTTACTTGTTTTCCATGGAGAAACATCTCCCAAATGTTTTGGTCAATGTGAGGCCAAGAGATTTAGCTACTTTAGCAGGCATGACATTGTCAGATGCACCTGAGTCTATAATACAATTACTTAGCTTGTGATCATTTATTAATAGGGAAACATAAAAAGGTTCCATTTTCCTAAGGGCAAATAGAGGATTAATGACAAGATTATTCAAAATGGGCGTGTTCTTTAGAGAATCAAGAGTTACCTTTTTAGCTTTTTGTCCTACAGGGATGAGTTGGTTCTTGACATATTAGACCAACTTATTCAATTGATCAAGATTGGACTGCAAATATTTAAATTCAAAAATTTGTATTTTTGTCTTTTTGACATGATCGATTATGTCAAATGGATGAATTGAGTTAGGTACAGAGGAAGGTATTTCAACCTTTTGAGTTTTAGGAGGGATGGGAGGAGGGCTGGCTTGCGAAATTGAAGTAGAAGGTGAAGGTGAAATTGATGTATTTACCTTTTGGGTGATCACCGGATCTTTTGATTGGAAAGGTAGAGTGGTTCCATGCTTAGCAACATGACTACTAGTTGAGGTTGCTCTTTTGTCTTCCCTTTATCAGCTTGCTGGACTGATTGGTTCTTTGACCTAGTAAACACTACATATAATCCATCAATAGCTTCTCCTTTGCTTCTGGGTTCATCTTGGTAGTTTAGGAAACCAATGTGGGATTCACTAGTTGATTCTTCTTGATTGTCTTCAAGGAGATCAGCATCATTTTCTTGATTCAATTTGGGTTGGAAAGAGAACTCTGATTCTGCTTCAAGATATCCCATTGCTGAATTGGTTGGTGGAGCTTTTAGGGTAAGTTTCCCTTATGGGGGAGGAAAGTGATTCTATTTCCCTTGATTCTTGGCAACATTGCCCTGATATGACTAATTTGGGAATGTCCTTCTTGGCATATCTCTGTATGAAGGAGAAAAAGACATTCCTTGCGCCATTTTTTTTTTGAGAGCAAGTAACTCATTTGCCAATTTTTGCACCATTGGATTTGTGGTGCTTGTAGATGAATATTCAGAAGATGATGAAGGTCTATTTCTATTTGGATCTCTTATCTTTCCTGCTAAGATGAGGTCATCTTCTACCTTAGTGGCCAAATGTTGAGCTACAGCAAGATCTATTTGACCAGCACGTCTCAAAAGAAAACTTACTTTAGATAATTGAGAATTAATGAAGAAGCATTTGAGATTCTCAACTATAGGTCGAGGAATTATAGGAATTTTGTTCCTCAGTTTGTCAAACTTGGCTATGAATTCTCTCATTGGTTCATGAGGCTCTTTCTTCATTTGTGTAAGTTGAGCCAAAAGTGCATGTGCATCTTCTACAAGTTTGAATCTAGCTTCAAACTTATCTTTGAGGGTAGTCCAATTAGTTACTTACTGAGCTTATAAATGATAAAACCAATCTACAACAACACCTTGTAATGTTTCTACAAATAACCTGACTACTACATCTTCAAATTCTACTCTAATTACACCACAGGCTATGCTGAAGGCTGCAATGTGTTCATCAGGATGAACTTTCCCATCACCATAGAATTTGGGGAAATTCTTCCTTGAACTGTGTGGAAGCTCATGTAGAGGTGGAGTAAGATTGAGAGGACCAAAATCATTACCCCAAGGGCCTTGAATTGCCATTATAGGATTATGAAAAGGAGGGATAAAAAATCTTAGAGGGGTAATTATTGGCAAAGCTTTATCAACAACAGAAGTAGATAGTTCATCTGGCAATGGAGATCTGACTTTAGTAGGAGGAAAGCTCTTGGTATGTTGGAGATGAGATGGTGAAGGAAATAGATCAAAATCACTTTGCTGTAGTAACTCGAATACAAGGTCAACAATACATTTAGCCCTTTGGCTTCGTGTATACCTTGAATCTGCCAGATTATGAAACAAAAATGAAAAATAATTGACCTTGCTTCAATTTTAAACTTGAGGCTTTAAACTGCACGGTCCTTCCTGATTAGCATGGAGGTGAATGGTAAGGTTATAAATGGATAATGGGTTATATCCCCAGTGGAGTCTCCAAAAACTATTGGTTGAATATTTTGTCGATCAGCGTACTGATAAATAAAATAGGTCTGATCAGCGAAAGTAGGAAGATTGGTCATCCAAATGTGTAGGTTTACCACATCAAAAGGGGACTAATCTCTCCTCTCATCAAGGGGAGGTTCCCTATATATATATATATATATATATATATATATATATATATATATAAACATAAAATAATACTCAAGGGTAGGATAAACCATCCATCTCTCTTTTTTTAGAGATGATGCATGTGGATGAAAGGAGAAATCTCAAGGGAAATGACATAAAACACTCCTCTTCTTTCAGAAGTATTATTCAACAAACCACAAGAATACTCCTGGTAGTAATTACAAAATGTAACCAAGGACATAGTAACTAGCAAATTGAGATGTAGCGCAAAGTCTCCACCTAAATTGCCTGAGAGTGAGATACGAAGGACAATGAGGGTACAAAGTCGTCCCAAGGTCCTTTACATAGAAACAAAAATAAAACACACTAAAGGTAATTATGAGGGCACAAAGTCTCTCCATATTTGACTTCAGGACACCTTCCTGACTACTTTCACTAATTCTGCTTGTTGAATTAAAGGAACATAAAATATATTAAGGAAAAAGACATAAGAACAATTTCCCCAACAACAAAGATATCACAGCACAAAGTCTGAAAATTCACTTGTTTTCTTATTCTAATAACAAAATATGATCAACAATCTGAGCTCAAAATCTCAGTAATGCCTTTCAATTGGGGCAGAGTTTTGTTTCTAATTGTCAGAGAGAGATATATTTACAATAAAAGAGAGTTCCTTATATAGCCTCTTCAAGAAGGACTCAAGAACATTAACCCGTCATGTTGCATTGAAATTTGTTAAAAAGATAGACTGGAATTTAGGGGCATCTACCCATTTATTTTTCTCAATGCAGAGAAACAAGTCACGGTATTGAAAGTTTGCAAATTTCAATGTCTACTTGGTGATTTGATCCTTCTTCATCATTCCTTCTTTTCTGGTTAATTGAATCAGGTCCTAGATTCAATTTGATGTTTTGTTCCTTAGTCGCTTTTTGTTGGTCTTGGCCTTAAAGCCTTTGAACGCATTCGGGTCCATAGATTTAAATCTACAAGGATCAATGGCTATTTTACTATCGTAACTTTGATGTCCATGGGCACGTCACTTCATTTTCAATGGCTAGTTCACTGTTCTTGAATTTGACATCTTTGGGCATGTCACCCCTTGGTCCTTCTTCAATTTTCTTGTTTGAGCTTTTTCAAAGGGAACCTGCCCTTTGGGCCTTAAGAAATGATCCACTTTGGGTCGAGAAGAGTCCCCCACAAGGGTATCTACCCTTCAGGCGATCTTCGGATGGCCTTCAGGCTTCTTTATTTCGGTGGGTCGCTAACTTCTTCCTTTGGATTTCTTGTTTCACATCTTCCTGAAGGGGAGGTGACCCTTCAGCTTCAGGGAAGTGTCCTTTAATTTTACAGCTGAGAGTCCCCCGTAAGGGCACATTTTCCTGTAGACAAAAATGTCCATAGATATTATTGCTTTGGCTTTGAGAAACTCCTTCGGGCTTTCATCCCACAGTCTTTTTGGATTCCTTCAGACAAAAAGTTTGAAGGAATTATGCCTTAGTCTTTTTCAACTACCTTAAACAAAAATTTGAAAGAATTTACCTTTGCAGCTTCTTTGAAAATGACCCTTCTGAAGGGTGCTTTTGTTGACCAAGTGCCCTCCGCAAGGGCACTTGTCCTTCAGGAGTCTTCTTTGAACTTTTGCATTGAACCGCTCCTTTGAACCACTCCTTTGAACCAAGCTTTGAACCAACCGATGAACCAAGCTTTGAACCAAGTGGATAAACCAAAGCGTTGAACCGAACGGATGAACCAAAGTGTTGAACCAAATAGATGAACCAAACAAATGAACCAAATGAGTGAACCAAAACATTGAACCACTTGGTTGAACCACTCCGTTGAACCATTTGATTGAACCCACCTTTGAACCATTTGATTGAACCCACCGTTGAACCAAAGTGGTTCAATGGTTCATCAGTTTAATGGGTTCATTCTCTTTAATTTGGCTAAGTCCTTTTGATCCTTGTTGAACCAAATGTGTTGAACCTGTTAAACCTTAAACCCATTGAACATTTTAACCAAAGTGGTTCAATGGTTTAACGGTTTAATGGCTCAATCCTTCCTTGCTTAGATGCTTGCCGATGGACATTTTTGATTGAACTAAGGTGTTGAACCAATCCCAAAAATGACTAAGTGTTGGAAACTAATTCTTTTGATTGAACCCAATTGTAAAAGCCTTTGAACTTGAAGAAATGAACCTTCCTGTAGAGTCCGTAGAAACCAAGTTCATAGTTTTTTATAACCTTGAAAGAGTCCATAAATTTCAACCTGTGAAGCCCATTGAACTTTTCCTGCTGATTCCGTAGATTTCTCTTCCTGCTGAGTCTGTAGATGCAAGCCTGATGAGTCTGTAGATTTTTGAGAAGCTTGAAAAATGAAGAATTTTAATGCCCAAGAATTTTTTTGAAAAGGGAAGTGACAATTTTGGTATATAGGACCAAAATAATTCAAATTTTGTCCCAAAAATGAGTGATATTTTTTTAGGGACAACAAGTAGCTTCTAATATAGTGTTAATAAATAAACCATTTTGAATCTTTTCATTTTTACTAGGAATTGTGTTTCCTTTTCCACTTTTATTCTCACTTGCAATACTAACCCTTGCCTTTATAGCATCAATACAACCACCATGGGGTAGAGAAAGAGGTTTGAACTAGACTCTTTAAAGGGTTATTGAAGGATGATATTTCAAAAACTATCTTTGAGGAAAATAGATGGCTCCATTTTATACATAAATTCCAAGGATATGATGAATATTTGGTCAAGGATTTCATAACACATCTATAAGAAGACTCCACCATAGTTCAGGGCATTAAAATCCCAATTTCAAGTAGGGTAATTAGTGAAATCTCAAGAATCACTGAATAAGGTAAGAGGTTATTAGGAAGAACCCCTTTTAATGAGTTGATTACATAATTTAATGGTGATAAACAATTATCTGTATCATACATTCAATATTATCTAGGGAAGGATAAAGGTATTAGAATGGAAACCCTACAAGAACCTTGGAGTTCAACTAATTTTGAGTCATAAAATACTTTACTTATGAAGGACAATGTAGTGTTTTGAGTTGTGAAGCCATGAGAATCATCATTCATCTCAAATATAAAAGACAACATACCCAACATAGAATCAACCTACAATTGTACCTATATGGAGCCATTCAATTTTTGGCTACCAATAGGTCATCTCTAATTCACCACCATGGACTCATTTATTTGATCATACATCATTTTATACAAAAAAATTAAAGAATCATGGGAGACCTTTTTGGGAGAAATAACCAAGAAACCTTCATCACCTCCTCTTAAAGCCTCTGAATAAAAATCAAGTCCAAAAATAAAATTAGAGGCTTCTTAATCTAGGGTTAGGGTTTCATCCATTGAAATGAGATAGACTAGGTTACAAGCCACACCTATGGCTGAGCAGAGCTCTTAGATGACACCTCAAGTCCAAAAATAGACTCTAAATAAAATAAAATTGAGACCTAGATATTCATATTCTCACTTGATTGTACAGACTACATACATCCTTTCATCAAATGTAACACAAGCATCTGAATCATTTGATGATCCACAATCGTAGGTTATCATTTAGGTAAATAATGGTACTCCTTTCAAGGAACCTAGTTCTCCTGTGAAGACCAAAAAGAGGTAAATAAAGTTCATAACAGCATTTGATGATGACAAAATATAGGTTATTACATCCCTTGATAGCCTATGTCAAAACCCTCATTTTCCTCTACCAATAATAGTGGACACATCAACATTATAGGAAGAGTCGGTCACAACAAAAATCCCTGAACTAGTAAAAAGAGCTCTTGTTGAGAAATACATTGAAGAAGAAAACATGCCAATAGAAGATATTCTAGTGCATGAAGCAACATCCTCCCCTCCTCTCCAACTAGCAACACCAAACCTATACCAGATAAAAGAAAGTACCCTATAGTCTTTGAAGAAAAATAATCATCCAATTATACATAAAAATTAGAACTACAACTTCCTCTTATACTATCTAGAGTTGAGGCCATCATAAGACAACAAGTTGCATGCATTCTTGACCTCCTAACCCAATTACAATGTAAGGATATTTTTAATTCTTCTTTAATTCAAGGTTTAGATAGTTTTAAGGAAATGGATTTAGAACATATAATTGAAATCAATATTTTTGAAGAAAAAATCACTCAGTCTAATGAGGATATAGTATAATCTTGTATATATATCACTAAGTTTTAATAATAAAATTTGTTGCTTAAACATCAACATATATAATCTCAACAACAAACATTGATCCTCCATCAACAACTTTATGAGAAAGTATTATCCTCCTTTAAACCTTAAAGTGACTAGGCTTACCAAACCATTATCTCCCATTCTGATCATTTATATAAATGGAATAAAGTTTTTTTGTAGTTTAAGTAACTCAAGAAACAAAATAAGACTTTAAAAATATAAAATTAGAAACTAAGGGAGGACTTAGAGAAGGAAAATTAGTAAAACCAAAAAGTTGAATCCAATCTCTAGGATGCCCATCAAATAGGAAAACATCTTCTAGTATATAGAGATCATTTCCCTTCCTATAGTTTATATCTATATTAAAAATTCTATATGTGTAAATTACTAAGAATATCATGTCATTTGACCTATAATACTAAGTAACCCCTATGTTTTTCCACGTCTTTCAAGATTTTACCCAAGAATAATAGGATTTATTATGTGAATTCTTTCTATGCAACATGATATTAGGGGATTAAAATAAATTCATGATTAATTTATATGTTAGAGAATCCAATTTGAGAGCCCTTATCTCCACCTATAATAAATAACTGGCATGTAAATCTAGACATGATGAATATGTAGCGAAATTGAAGACCATAGGATTGTGCATCAGACCTAATTTTTCTAGTGCTATTATGCTAATAGTTAACTTAAGAGCTACCTATTTACTTCATCATAATATCAAGGATAATTATCTAAAAACAAATTTATAATTACATTATTTCTTTTGATTTATTTACCAAACAATATTTTGATGTAGTATTTATAGCCAGAATAAGACATTTGGATACAATGACAATCCCGCTAAAAATAAGGGAGGTCAAGTCCCCAACTAATCTAAGATGGAGAATTAAAAGAGAACAAGAACAATAGATATTATTGTTCATTTTCTCAACTCAAGAGGAGAATAAATGTGAATAGGTGTGAGATTTAGACCACCACTCCTTATTCTTATTCCATCTTGGGAATAATGGAATCCTCAAGCAGATGATCAATTTCAAATTTGGAGATAGATGGTGAAAACCTATTATGGTTTCCACTAGTGCATAGGATAACCATTGGGACAATTAATTTAATGTGTATGACCTCAAATAGCACCTAAAAACTAGAAATCATAGTTATGAGGGGATAAGAAGATGATTTTGCAAAGGGAATTGTAAAAGGTAAAGTGTGGGGGAAATGATGAGTCTAAAATAGGACTCATTTTTACCATCAGTTTCTTTAATATTTCCTCAATTACCTTTCCTCTAAAATGAGCATTTCAAGGATCTTAGGTCTATATATAATCTTAATGTAGTAAATATATTCTTTATCTTTCTTAGTGTAACTAAAGTCTAATTTACTAATTATGTCATTTTATTCTAACTTTTTGCATAATTAGTTTCCTGATTTTATGTATATATATAAAATATAACATTACATAAAGAATAAAGACCTTTTGGATGATCTTCCACTTGTCAAGAGGTAACCCACATGGAGTATTTTGATATATCTAATGAGCTATGGACTCATTTGGCAAGCTATAGACTCACCTAGTCCATTCTAGACCCATCTATAGACACATCTAATCTTGGCCAAGATTGGATTGACAAAGAATCCAGTGTTTCATAGATGAAGCAATCATATACATATTCTCTATCACTTCATATGTGAGATGTTTGAAGATGGTGAAATAAATTTAGCATTATGCATATATGAATATTAGCTAGTAGATACCTTCATGAAGGCACTCGTGAAGGATAAATTTGAACATTTGAGACATAATTTAGGAGTAATAAATATTGAGATAGATGATGGAATAAATTAAGGGGGAGTGTTAGAATTTGTAATTTATTCCACCAACATTAAATTTTTTGTAAGGCATGATGTTTTTTCAGAGTTTAATCGAGCAATAAAATTTTAATTTATATTATTATAGATATTGTATATTAGAAAGCAATCAAGCAATCAAAGTGTAATTCAAGAGAAGATCTTTGTGTTTTTATGAGTGCTAAACATCTCAGTGTGTTATTGTGTTGTGTGTATTTTTTCTCACATTTAGACATCAATGGGTTCTTATCAGGTTATAAGTTAGTCCTTTTGGTTGGTTTGGGTGATTATTTATATTTTTTTAGATCTTAAACTATTAAATATATTGGTTACTAATATTATTTGATTATATTTATTAAAAACTTGTCAACTTTACTCTAACATTCACCATTTAGGCCCCTATTGGTTTTCCACACACAAATAAATAAATAATAATCAGTAGGACTAAGTGCTAAACAACCCTAATCTCCATCGTTTCATTATCTCAATGTTTTTATAACAATAATCTAGGTAGACTATCTGAATCTCAGTGATTTCATAACATAAAGTGTTAAATAATGAATAAAAGGGCCAAGTCAACATAAACAAATCACACATTTTAGATAGAGTAAAAAGATATATTAAATATTATTAAGATTAAATACCTAAAAATAATTATCTGTAGAAATGACAATAAAAAATATGGTTAATGCTTCAGTCACTCTGCAACCTATACTGTTCTAATTTGTCCACACTCTATAGTGTATATTCAGAAAAACTCAGAATATATATCTGCTCAAACATGTTTGGTGGTTTTTGTTCATATTTAAAATGTGTTGAAATTATATGGACCCTATTTTAAAAATTAAATTTGAATTTCAAATTTGTTGGGGACTCTTACCTATTTCAATTGAATGCAAAGGCACCTCGGGAGCAGTCAAGTTAAATTAAACATAAGTGATATATTTAATATTAAATGAAATTAATTAATATTATATTAAAATATATAATATTTATTTAAAATATATACTAAAAATATATATTAAATAATGTAATATAATATTATTAAATTTAAATATATTATACTAAAATATATAATATATAATTATTATTTATAAACTATATAATTTAACATATATATTATATAATTAATTTTTAATATATAAAAAATACTATGATATATATTATAAAATATTTATATAATAACTAATATTATACACACACACATATATTTATGTATGTAAGTATGTACCATGTATGTATGTGTGTATGTATTGATAAGAGGCATTATGTAAAGTGAAAGAGTGTAAATCGATAGTTAAACCTAATTACTCCAAACCCATGACAATGTCAAAATAAGTTCATCTAAAGTAATTGTGGGCATAAAACTCTTGAGTAAAGTAATTAATATTATGAAATATATATTATTTATTATTTATTTATAAACTATATTAACATATTATAATATAGTTCCTATAAATTAATTGTAGGCACAAACCTATACATTGCAAAGACACCATATATTCCATGTATGCCTACTATGCCTAGTGATGATGCATTCTAAAGTATACCACCACCAAGTCTTGTTTCCCCTAAAGATACTATTTAATAATTTTAAATCTCCAAAACATGTCAATGAAACTCCACTTATTACACAAGAGCCTATTATTTTTAAATCATTACCATTGGTTCCAAAGTTCTAACTTCTATTTATATATTTGAACTTCTATAATTTTTCATCTATTAATGGAATGACTATGGCCATTTTGTAAATCACAATATGCATTCTCATCATATCCTCATAGAAGATGTTTACTCATATCAACATCTATAATAGGCATGTGGAATATATATTAAATAATGTAATATAATATTATAATTTATTAGATATTATAAATTTAAACTAATTATACTAAAATATATAATATATAATATTGATTTATAAACTATATTAACATATAATATTTTTTATATAAAGTAATTATGAGCACAAACATATCGAGATCTAAATCACCTTGCAATGCTTTAGTCTACGATGGCTTGTATTTTTTGTGTAAATATATTATAGCTTCTTATCACATTATCTCTATGTCAAAACTATAACTCCCTTGGTTTTGATCAGGGTATTATATATTCACCAGATAAGGAGCTCAACTATGATTGATCAAGGTTTATCTTGGTGATTTATATATATATATATATATATATATATATATATATATATATATATATATATATAATTTTTAATATATAAAAATATTATGATATATATTATACAATATTTATATAATAACTAATATTATATATAAATATATACACATAAATACATGATACATGATATATATATCTATGTGTGTGTGTGTGTAGATATATGTATCATGTATGTATGTATGTATATATGTATGTATGTATGTGTATATTGTTAAGAGGGGTTATGTAAATCAAATGTATCATATTCTCATGGACGGGGTTATATTAAGATAATATTAATGTTACATCTCAAAAACATGTGGATGAAACTCCACTTATTATGCAAGAGCCTATTATTTGTAAATCATTACCATCAGTTCTAAAGTTCCAACTTCTATTTATAAATTTGAACTTCTATAATTTTCCATCTATTAGTAGAATGCCTATGGCCATGTTGCAAATAACAATATGCATTCTCCTCATATCCCTGTGATCTAAGAATTTGACTCAAGAGAGGATGGTTAGTATCATGTTAGTTCCAAAATGAAAACAAAATGAAAGAAACATACTAACTAGCATAACATATCTAGGCCTAGACACTAGGGAGAGCTTATTTAACAAACATGAATAAAAAACACAACTAAAATGCAAATAAAACCCTCTTTTGCCTTCCTTGGATGCTATAAAATTCTTGTTATAGTGTCTTGCTCAGCTTTATGCTCATGAAGTCCATGGCAATATAAGCTTGGCTACCTCCATCTCTCCTTGGTACCTTTGGCTTATGGCTAGGATTTCCTTGAAATCAATTTGGTATGGTAACACTAATTGTAATGGCTTCTTGAATATATTTTTGCATTATAACTTTGCACCAAAATAGCTTAGAAATGATGTGATAAGGACTCCTATTTATAGATTTTTGCAAATGTCTAGAATCAACCCAAATCATCCATCTTAGGATTGAGATGTGTGGCTAAGGATTATTCCAATTTTTCAATTAAAATTGATAAATAGGCTCATCGATATTTGGGATATAGGAACAATTAAGAGGCATGGAGGGATTTGATAAGGTATGGGAGGCATGAATCTTGATATTTGTGGCATTTATGGCCTAGGGATGTCTTCCCAAGAAATGAGGTCACTTAATGATGAAAATATTAAATATTCATTTCTAAAAACAAGTATTCAAAAATTTTCCATGGAATTATTAATTATACCTTGATTTGGATTAATTAGCTCTTAAGCATGTTTAAGATCTTTGTGCACAAATTACTGAAATTGATCAGAATGCCTTTTTATTGGTCCAAAATTTGACTTGATTGGAATTGGAAGGTGATTTTAGATGCATTGGATTTGTTATTAATTTTATGATGTTTTCAATAGAAAATAACAAAGGCACATGCCTTGTGAAATATATTTTATAGGAAACATCAATCCAGACCAACTAGGTGTAAAATTGGCATTTTGACTCAAAATGATCTTATCAAAGTTAGCTGACCCATAAATTGCATTGCCCCATTTAGGGATACCCTAGCCAAAATCAACACTTGAATATGTTAGTTTCACATCATTTACCATGTTTTAGTGTTTTTAGGCCAAATTATGAATTTTGGGTGGAAATTGGCCAAAAGCCTAGTTGAAGGTTATCGATGGCCAGATTTAGGTGTCTATAGTTTGCCCCTATTTGGGAAGATATTGTAAATCTTAGGCAAAACAATGTCTTCTCAAAGAATGATAAATGGTTTGTATGACAAAAATAAGATGATGATTGAATAATAAATCTCCAAATGGTTTTTGAGAAGCTTATGATGATGCCCCCTTGAGGGAGTGGCCATCACAATTGTTGATGGATGGTCCCTCAAAAAGAAGCAAGAAGAAAGGTGGAATTAACCCATGGTTGAGATTAATATAATCAAGAAAATTCTTGCATGCATTAATTTAAAAATATTACTAATTTACCCAAAGGTAGTTATAATTAGAAATAAAAGTCAAAATTATTATTTGCCCATAGGTTGTTGTAATCATTAAGAGTACATAGATTGACTAAATATTATTGTGCCCCAGTTAGGGCTGATTAGAAAGCATAACTCAAGGATATAACCTATAATATAGATTAAATATGAGTTGGTGAAAAGTGATGAAATAGATGAAGAGAATATTATGATTGATCAGTGTGAATTAATAAGTTGTACCTGCCAATGAGGAGATGCTCATCTTGACTAGCAATGATAAAAATAGAATGGTCATTGGTTTGATTTGATCAAGAGTGGGATGGAAGGATTTTCCAAGGTGCCAAGGAGAAATTTTTATAGCTCCACTAATTATAGATCTTCTTGAAGTTGATTTTTGCTATAGCATGTGATGGTAGGCTTCATGATAGAACACTATGAATACTTGGCCAAAATATGTATAAGGACTGACTCTTGATATCTAATAAACACTAGAAAATAATACACCAATGATAAAAACCATAATGATAATATTGATGTACAAATATGGATAGACTCAAGAATAATGTGCTCAATGAATCACCTAATGAACACATATAGATTGAGTCAAGGCAACAGTGTTGGAAGCAAACAAAGAGGCAAGTGAACAAATAAAAAAACAAACAAACAAACAAATAAATAAATAAATAAATAAATAAATAAATAAATAAATAAATAAATAAATAAATAAATAAATAAATAAACAAACAAATAAACAAAAATCCTGAGAATAAAAGCAAAAGAAAGCATCCTAACAATGACAATGCCCCAGTAAGGTAGATCGAGGATAACTAACTAGGCTTAAAAAAGACAAATATTTTTGGATTTTGAAATATTATAATTTTTTTTGGTATTTTGAGGTATCTTAACTCATTAGAGAATGACAAGATACCTACTCACAAAATTACAAGAGTGTTTGGCTTAGGTTGCTCACAAAATGATGAGAGCGTATGGAAAGGGGGACTAAGATGATCTCAACATGAATTGATCATGACCTACATAGTCCTAAAATGACCTCAAGTCATAGTAATTCCATCTACATAAAAGGTGAATAAAAACCAACTAGGTCCCAAGAAGTTCTCAAATCTAGAAAATGGCCAATCAAATGAAAATAATAATGGTGAGGTGATGTGACAATGCATGATAAAAAAGTGTTTCCCATAGTTGGCCCATATATGGTTATAACTAAGATACAATTGTATAGGTCAATGATACTAATTTTTCCATAGGTAGTTATAATTAGTAGCAAGACTGGTGAAACACTGATTTGCCCATAGGCGATTATAATCAGGTTCACATAATTAAACTTGGATATAAGATGGAAAATGAAAGATATCTTGCCATATCAACTATCACACTACTTTCATAGACTATAATTATAAATATATATTGGATTTATTATTAAAATTTGATTGGAATCCTCTCACAAAAATTTTAGGAAGAACCAAATGAACCAAGAGCAAAACAAGATTGGGTAGGATGACTAAAAATAGGCTTTGGTCTAGATAGGAATGGAATGACATTGCTTTAGGATAATGATGTTTTGATAAATTAGATAAAATGGTAAGAATTTTTCCCCTAAGTGATTGGGTATATAGTAGGATCTATGATAATGGCAAATAGGCATGTAACAATGGTAATAGCATGGCAATGTGAAATGGTATGGTACATGTTTTTGTCCTAGGTATGGTTTTTGATTCTATTATTCCTACTGATCGGGAGATGCACATCTTAATAAATAAATGATACAAAAATAATACTTGATCATGTTAATTACTAGCCCACACCTTGTCTAAATAAATACTCTATCAAAAATTTGATGTAGATTTGGTTGTTGAGAATGCTTTTGTGATCTTCATTGGTCACTAATTCTGATTCCATCAAGCGTCAAGATAAGGTATATTTGTATCCTCTGCAAAGGAAAGTGTAACCATATATTTTAAATAGGGAAAAATAATGGATATTAGGTTTGATTTTGAAATGTAATGGTAGATGATAATGGAATGTATAATGGTGGGGAAATAAATGAAGATCAGGACTTTCAGTCACATGTAATGTTGCTAATGTTGGCTTCAACATAATGTTGGTTGTTGCAGGGCTGAAGACTTTTTCTCTTAATAAGACCACCATATTTTTTGATCTTGAGAATAGATATCATTTGATTATGATATAGATAGGAAGTTATTTTGATTTTATTTTTTATTTTATCTTCATCAAGCAATGAAGAACTTTTGTGTTCAACTATTAGTGCCTCAAAAAGGTTTTCACCAATGAAATTGTCATGATTATCCTATAGCACCTTCGAGAAAGTTTCACTAAGGAATGTGAAATTTTTACTTTGATTTTATTCTAGCACTTTTGAAAAAGTTTCATTAGAAGATGCTAAGTTTTGACTTTGATTGTCCCCTAGTGCCTCTGAAAAGGTTTCACTAGGAGAGTGTTCTTCTACTACATGAATGTGGTCTTGGCCTCCTTGCTCTTCTTAAATTACTATGTCACCATGGATGCAATTCAACAAAGTGTGATTTTTTTGGCCCCAATCGACACTTATGAGAGATGGAATGCCAATAATATGGCTATCATGGTTGATGGTAATGGCCTATGGAATGGAGAGAGGTTACACAATCCTTGTAAAAGATACTATAATAACTTGTGTCAAAGCTAAAGTACTCATCCTTAAAAACTATATAAGGATCACAATGTATTAAAATTGATCTATGAGGCATGCATAACCAATGTTTTAATAGTCATGAACATATTCTATATCTAAATCTGATTCTGACTTAATAAACTCTAAATCTAATTTTGAGACTGATGTTGATTCTAATTTTAATGCTAAATCCAATGTTGTATCATGAATATAAATTGAATATAATTCTAATTCTTCATCTAACATGTACTTTGTTATAATGATGTCTTGTTGAATATTTGGTATTGGACAACTAATAGCTTGTGATGGCATAATGGGCTCCATAAATACTAGTTAGTCAAAGTGAGACTCCTCTAGGATAAGAAATAGGCTAAGAGATAACTCCTTAGAGACTGGCTTGTCAATAGGAGGATCTTGATAAATAGGCACATGGTCAAGGTAATGATTTTCCCAAAGGTGGTTATAATCATTAAGAAGTGACTTGATAAAGATTAGCTCATCAGAGTGAGACTCTTCGACAACTGGTATAGGATCAATAAGTGACTCATCACAGATTGACTTATCACAAATGATTGGTTCAACAAATACATCTCAGATTGGTTGGTTTTTTTGGCCTTGGTTTCTAATGAGTTAGAAGATACCAATTTTAAACACATTTTGGTCTTTGAATGATTAGATCAATTGAGGTTTGGATGGGATTGGTACTTGATGAGGAATGACTTGTGGTTGGATAATGGTATGGCCTTAGGGAGAATTATTACTTGCATGAGCTAGAGGACAAAGTCTTGAGATGTTAATGATAGGGCATTGTGGGGCTTGATTTCTCACACAAGACAAAGGACTAGGTCTTGGAATGATGAATGGGCTTTGTGGAGCTTGATTTCTCACACAAAACAAAGAACAAGGTCCTGATATATTAATCATTCTTGGTATGGGAATGGTGTGACATTGTGGTCCTAGAATAGAAATGGTATGATGTGATAGACCCTAATTTTTCACATAAGCCAAAGCATCAAAGTATTCCTCATAAACCATATCATCCCAATCATGAGTTGGCTCATAAGTTGGTTCTTGACTATGTTCCATGTACTAATTATTGAAAAGAGGGTATGGATTCATGTCCCAAACAACATTATCTATAGTTGGGTCTTCAAATTCCTCCTCACAAGCCTCTTCATACCAATCAAGGTTTTGATTTGGATTTTGTGGATTCTGACTATGTTCCCCATATGGAGTATTATATGGAGAATAATAAAAATCCTTAGAAAATCTTTCTCTATAGGGGTTCTTAGTGGGATTTTGTGCAGCCATTCTATCATAAGTTGGATTGTAAATGACTCCACCATAAGTTTAGTTAGACATATTTGCATAAATTATGAAAGCTCTAAAATAAAAAGGCCTAGAGTTCCACAAACTCTAAAAACTATGTCCAAGGGACAAATGGTTCGAGCTTGGTCTAAATTAGTCAAAAGGTGGAGTTGTATCTGTAAAATGATTTTTGCTAAGACTTGGCATAAAATAGCCTAACATCAAATGTTTAATGTCAAATTTCATACTAACAAAAGGTCAAGCATCTAAATAAAAACCATCATGTCAAAGGTCTAGGTCAAAGTGTTCCAAACAAGGTCTAAACTAGGAAAGGGAAACATTGATTTGCTAGGTCTTTTATCTAAATGTGGAATCAAAATCTAGGGTTAAAAAAATAGGCATATGCTAAGAATTTTATCCAAATTATGTTAAAATCTAGACTTCAACAAAGGTATGAGGTGATTTTATTTAATCTAACAAATTTGGAAAAAAATTTAACATTAGCCCAACACATGAAATCAAACATAAACATGATTAGTTGGCATAAGGCATAAGATAAAATGATCTTTTAGAAAGGTTGTGTTCTCTGAAATAAAGGCACACATAATGATGAGGATATGCTCTAAACAAACAAACCATCAATAATTTTAAAATGTGGTTAATTGATTAACCAAAGTTATGCAACCCAAAAGATAAATATCTATGTATCAGCCCCATAAATTGAGGTTTAAACAAAAATCAATCAATGTTTGGATCCAAATTTGATAAGGCTAATTGAAAAATCAACGTTGAAAACTAGGATTTGACTAAACAAGCTAGACAAGATTGGACAACATGATGGCATAATACAAATGTCCAAATGGTAAACATGACATGGTTTGAAACAAATGGTTTTTGGCACAAGGTGAAACAAGTATTGAAACAAATGGAATAGCCTCATAGTGTAAGCATGATTGAATGATGTGATTTATGTGATGTTTCAAAGACTCAAAAGGCTCAAAATGTTTTGACATGATTTAGGCAACATAACACTACCCTCTACAACTCAAATGACACACACACAAATAAGTTTAGCAAAAATTTCAAGGTAAAAGTGTGGTGTAAAAAGGCTAGCATAATGAGTCTTTAGAAAAAAAAGTGACATAAAGAAAAATTAGTTTTGACATGGCTTATAAACAAACAAACAAGTTTTAGTCTCAAAACATACCAAGTAAAAATGACCAAAAGACACTAAGTAAAAATCATCAAAATCCTAGCAAGGGTATGTCAATGTGGGGTTGACTAAACTAGAAAGCTTTCAAACATTTCTATGGGAATCAATTGCATAATGAATTTCATGTCAAACAATGAAAAATGCAAGCACAAAAATTGGGTGATCATGGCATTGGCTAGTTGTAAAAAGGTCTAGTAATTTTTACAACCACTACATCCTATTATTCACTCAGTGTAGTAAGATGTCCAAATGTAGATACGTCTCATGTAAAACTCAGAAGGAGTAAGTGAAGTCAATGCTAGGAGATGAAACCCTAGGTCAAATCTTCCCTAAAGAACTCATGGGAGGTAATTACATCCCCCTTGCAAGCCAAGTTTTCATAAAAATAAAAGACTAAGAGAAAGACTTTAGGGTCATTTTCAAGGTCACCCAAACTTTGATGAGTTTTTGGGGAGTGCTTTAGATGAAATTCTCTCTAAGCCTTGGACTAGGCTTTTTTAAATAAGAATGGCACTTTTGATTCCAATGGTTCTCTAAAGGGGACAAATAAAAGAGCATACACATAACACCCCTCTTTTGGCTAAACACAAATTTAATTTAAAAAACTAAGTGAATACAAAAAGCTTGGAAAGGTGAGTTCATTTTTAAGTCTAAATTTAAAAAATGAGGTGGTGTTCATTTGGCCCCTTGGTATTAGTTGTAACTTTGAAAACTAATGCTAAAAATACTTATTTAATCACCTTAAATGTTACTTATTTTAAGCACTAAAATAATGTTCCTAATTAATTTTTAATCATGAAAAAGGTGATATAAAACATGTTTTTAGAAAATGTCAAGCTTGGTCCTGCAAAAAAAATGTTAGCATGTCTTATAGCCTTGAAGCTCTTTTAGGTTTGAAATAATGAACTTTAAAAAAAGAGCTCTCAGATCTATGTTTTAAGAAAAAAACATAGTGACCAACATCAGTTATATAACCAATGATGGTTAAATTTTATAACTAATGATGGTTATCTAACCAACATTTGTTATACCGATTTGACTGATAACATGTATCCAACTGATGTCAATTTCACTAACCGACATCAGTTAAGCTATCTAATCAATGTCGGTCTTACTAACTAATGTTGGCTACTATGTAAACCCGTGGCAAATAAAAATGGAAAAATAAAGTTAGAAAATAAATTTTCAAGAGTTTTAATGGTATAAATGAATATTTTAAAATTTTAGAATGATCTTTTTCATGTGTGGGATGCATCTAGTCCCACCAAGCATGCCATTATGTGATCTAGGAATTTGACTTAAGAGAGGATGGTTACTATCATGTTAGTTATAAAATGAAAGAAACACACTAAATAACATAACATCTCTAGGCCTAGACACTAGGGAGAGCTCAGTTAACAAAAATGAATATAACACACAACTAAAATGCAAAAGAAACCCTCTTTTACCTTCTTTGGATGCTTCAAAATGCTTGTTGTAATGGCTTACTCAGCTTTGTGTTCATGAAGTCCTTGGTAATGGAAGCTTGGCTACCTTCATCTCTCCTTCACACCTTTGGCTTATGGCTTGGATTGGATTGAAATTAATTTGGCATGATAACATTAATTTCAATGGCTTCTTGAAGATATATGTGCATTATAACTTTTCACCAAAATAGCTTAGAAATGATGTGGTAAGGCCTCCTATTTATAGATTTTTGCAAATGTCTAGAATCAACCTAAACCATCCATCTCAAGATTGACATGTGTGGCTAAGGATTATTCCAAATTTTCAATTAAATTTGATAAATAGGTTCATCAATATTTTGGATAGAGGAACAATTAAGAGGCATGGAGGGTTTTGATGAGGCATGGGAGACATGAATCCTGATATTTGTGGCATTTATGGCCTAAGGATGTCTTCCCAAGAAATGAGGTCACCTGATGATGAATATATTTAATATTAATTTGTAAAAACAATTATTCAACAAGTTTCCATAGAATTATTAATTAGGCATTGATTTAGATTAATTAGCTCTTAAGCATGTTTAATCACTTTGTGCACAAATTACTCAAATTGATCAGAATGCCTTGTTATTAGTCCAAAATTTGAATAGATTGGAATTGGAAGGTGATGTTAGATGTGTTGGATCCATTATTCCATTTAGGATGTTTTCAACAACAAATAATGAAGGCACATGTTTTGTGCAAGAGATTTGATAGGAAATATCAATCCAGAGCACCTAGGTGCAAAATTGGCATTTTGACTTGAAAATAATTTGATCAAAGTTAGGTAGCCCATAAATTGCATTGCCCCATTTAGGGATACCCTGGCCAAAATTGGCACTTGAATATGTCATTTTCATATCATTTATCATTTTTAGTGTTTTTAGGCCAAATTGTGCATTTTGGGTGGAAATTGGCGAAAAGCATAGTTGGAGGTTATCGGTGGACAGATATAGGTGTCTACAATCCTTATGGAAGAGGTTTACTCATATTAACCTCTATAATAAGTGAAAATAATATATATTAAAAATTTCAATATAATAATATAATATTATATATTATAAGTTTAAAGTAATTATATTGAAATGTATAATATATAATATTAATTTATAAACTATATTTACATATAATACAGTTCATGTAAAGTAATCATGGGTGAAAACCTATTGGGATCCCATGCAATTATTTAATTTATGATGTCTTGCAATCTTTGTGTAAATATGTTATAGTCTTTTATCACATTATCTCTACATCAAAAATTCAACTCCCTTGGTTTCGATCAAGGGGATTCTATATTCATTAGATAAGAAGCTCAATTGTGGTTGATCAGGGTTTGTCTTGGTCATTAACATATATATTAAATAATTAATGTTTAATATATATAAATATTATGATATATATTATACAATATATATATATATATATATATATATATATACACACACATACATGATACATATATATACACATATGTGTGTGTGTGTGTAGATATATGTATCATATACGTATGCATGTGTATATTGGTAAGAGTTTTTATGTAAATTGAATGTATCATATCCCTGTGGAAGGGGTTATAATAATGTACTATTAATTTTACATCTCCAAACCATGTGGATAAACCTCCACATATTATGCAAGATCCTATTATTTATAAATCATTATCATCAATTTGAAAGTTCCGTCATCTATTTATATATTTGAAATTCTATAATTTTTCATTTGTTAGTGGAATACCTATGACCATGTTGCAAATCATAATATACATTATTGTCATATCCTCATGGAAGAGGTTTACTCATATCAACCTCTATAATAGGTGTGGGGAATATATATTAAATAAGGTAATATAATATCATAATATTATGTATTATAAATTTAAAGTAATTATACTAAAATATATAATATTGATTTATAAACTATATTTACATATAATATAGTTCATATAAATAAATTATGGTTGTAAACCTATCAGGATATGAATCATCATGAAATGTTTTAGTCTACAATGGCTTGCATTCTTCATGTAAAGATATTATAGCCTCTTATCACATTATCTCTATGTCAAAAATGCAACTCCCTTAGTTTCAATTAGGGGGCTTCTATATTCACTAGATAAGGAGCTCAATTGTGGTTGATCAGGGTTTGTCTTGGTGATTTCAATGGAGAATTTAATTTTTTTACAATGGTGCTAAAAAATTAGAAGCAACAAAGAGGAAATTTGGGTTTAAAAATTAGATATAATTAATTTGAATGGGACATATATGTTGCAAAGACACCATCTATTCCATGCATTCTTAATATGCCTATTGATGATGCATTCTCAAGTATACCACCACTAACTCTTGTTTCTCCTGAATATATTATTTAATAATGTTACATCTCTAAATTATATGATAGTGGATGAAACTCCACTTATTACGTAAGAGCCTATTATTTCTCAGTCATTACATTTAGTTCCAAAGTTCCAAATTCTATTTTTATATTTGAAATTTTGTAATTTTGCATATGTTAGTGGTATGCCTATGGCCATATTGCAAATCACAATATATATTCTCATCATATCCATGTGGGAGAGGTTTACTCATATCATCCTCTGTAAAAGATGTGGGGAATATATATTAAATAATGTAATATAATAATATCATATCATATATTATATATTATAAAATATAAATTTAAAGTAACTATACTAAAATATATAATATATAATATTGACTTATAAACTATATTAACATATATTATTGTTTATATAAAGAAATTATTGGTGCAAACCTATCAAGATCTGAATCACCATGTAATGCTTTAGTATACGATGTCTTGCATTCTTTGTATAAATATATTATAGCCTCTTAGCACATTATCTCCATGTCAAAACTATAACTCCTTTGGTTTCGATCATGCTACTTCTATATTCATTGGATAAGGAGCTCAACTATGGTTGATCAGGGTTTGTCTTGCTGATTACAATGGATAAATTGATTTTGTTACAATGGCACTAAATTTTTTTGAATCGATAAAGGGGAATTTTAGGTTTATAAATTAGATATAATTAATTTGAAGTCAATATATATATTACAAAGACATCATTTATTTCATGCATGCCTACTATGCCTAGTAATGATGCATTCTCAATTATATCACCACCAACTCTTGTTTCCCCTAAAGGTACTATTTAATAATGTTACTTCTCAAAATTATATGATAGTGGATGAAAATTCATTTATTATTTAAGAGCCTATTATTAATAAATCATTACTATCAGTTCTAAAGTTCTAACTTTGATTTCTATATTTAAAATTTTGTAATTGTGCATTTGTTAGTGAAATGCCTATAGCCATGTTTTAAATCACAATATGCTTTTCATCATATCCCCATGGAAGAGGTTTACTCATATTAACCTCTATAATAGGTGTGGGGAATATATATTAAATAATGTAATATAATATTATAAATTTAAAATAATTTTACTGAAATATATATATATATATATATATATATATATATATAGACACACACACACACACACACACACACACACACACACACACATGTATCATGTATTTATGTGTGTGTGTTTGTCTACACACACACACATACATACATACATGATACAAAGATGTGTGTGCATATGTATCATTTATGTATGCATGTATATATTGGTAATGGGGGTTATGTAAAGCTAATGTATCATATCTAGGTGGAAGAGGTTTACTCATATTAACCTCTATAGGTGTAGGGAATATATATTAATTAATGTAATATAATATTATAATAATATATATTATATAATATTATAATAATATATATTATATAATATAAATTTAAATATATTATCACGTGTCTAAATTAAGGTTAAGTTTAAATATTTTATTTTGCCATTATTTTATCTCTCATTAGAAAGAAAAATAATTCTTTTATGGACTGTCAAGTGTACTATGGTGGTAGTGGTGGAAGCATTGACCCTATTTTATACTATATTTTTTGCAAATCCATGTTATCATGGATTTAATATATTTAATGTATTTTTTACTATATCTAAAATGTGTTATTTAATTTTATTGATATGGACATTTTATTCGTTATTTACCACTTTATGTTATGAAATTATTGAGATTTAGATAGATGTGGATTATTGTTATGAAATGGCTAAGATAATGAAATGGTAGAGATTAGGATTGTTTAGCACTATTATTGATTATTATTTATTTCCACATGTGTGGAAAATAATAGGGACCCAAATGGAAAATGTTAGGGTAAATCTAATATTTTTTAATAATTATAATCAAATAATCTTAGTAACCAATATATTGAATAGTTTCATATCTAAAAAATTATAGATAATCACTCAAACCAACCAAAAGGGCTATCTTATAACTTCACAAGGACCCATTGATGTCTAAATGATTGTTTTGCTTGGAATATGGTGAGACTAAGTAACATATAATTTAAACATAGTAATTATAACATTGATTCATAATTAAATATATATGATTAATGCATGATATTAAATTGGAAGTGGTGAGTTTCACATGACATCATTTATATGTTCATGGAAATTAATACTTTAAGATAATTAATATAGTTTATGTTCCCATTGAATGTCAAAATCCTATTCAAGTAGCCTCACCAACCAATACTTGTGAGTTAAATCTTAATTTTTAAAGATAATTATCAAGGTTCAATAGGTCTACTACCCATATAAATATTTATAAAGTATACAAAAAGAAATGTCAACTCTGAGATTTATAAAATACTTATCCAACTTCCTGAATAGAATTGAGGCAAAGTCAACAACTTAGCGAGCCAAAAAATAACTTAATACCAAAAACTTAGATACCAAAATGGCCAACAATACCTTGAGATATAATGTCAAATAAAATAGAATAAACCAAAAAGGCAATCACCAGATACCAGAACCTAAAAACCCATAAGATTCAAATACTTCCTTCCTTATTATCATATATCACCATTATAACAAGGGAACCACCACCCTTTGAAGAGTCATCACCACATATACCCCTATCCACCATCTCATAGAGATTGATTTTTATACCAGCAATAAATACTATGGATCTATTTCTATCTAGCCTCCCTTGCATCACTAAGTTCACTACCTATCAGGGAGCCCTAACTAGCCAAGGAGGTGCTACACCCTTGCCTCAAACCACTAGATTAGATAAAAACTTAAAATCCTATACCCACTCCTTACTTCCCCAAAGTAATATTTGAAATCCCAAAACAAAAGGCTATCAAGGATTTCCTAGGATTTAACCAAAATGTTGTCCTATTTCCAAGTTGTTACTAACTTTCTCCATGGGAAATACACTCTTATGTTTCTTTCATATTATGCATCCTTCACACACTTTGTTTATATGTTCTATAAGGGGAATCCCTCTCATCATTTACTTCTTGTGAATAAGGCTAAACCCTCCAAATATCAAATGCCCATACCTTATATGCCAAAGAGTATACTCATCTACTATCATAGTTTTAAACATTATTGCAAGCTCACTTTGAATTATCAATGGAAACATATGATTTCTTGTCATATTGATTGCTATAATATTTTTATTAAAACCACTCCTATCAAACATTATGAATTCATCATTCTTAAATCTTACTTTGTATCTCTATTGGACAAGCTACCCAATGTTGATTAGGTTGTGCTTCATAGTAAACATATTGAAATCACCTTTTCTCACCTTATTTGGTGTGAATAAATATGTTACCTTTTCCATAATGAGAACCTTCTCATTATTTCTCATCTTCACCTCTGATATTATTGTTTCATCAATGTGATTGAGCATATATTTATTCCCACTTATGTGGTTATTACAACCACTTTGCTCAGTAATGTTGCATATTATGAACAAGTTTCCACTTTTATCATTCCTATTAGGTTCAACCTCTTGTGTCTTGGAAAATTTTGAATTATGCCTAGTCATAACATACTCTTTCTTTCTACACTCACTAGCATAGTGTCCATACCTTTTTCCAATAATATAATTGGATGTTAGACTTATCATACCTTTGTGTAGATCCTCCTCTAGAAGTGTTATTTTTCCTTGTTCTTCCTCTTTCATGTGAATCTTGATAGATATGCCTTCCACCTTATTAAATGCTACAAGTTCTTCCTCTTCCTCTATTATTTGATCTTCTACCCCTTCCTCTCACATTTACATTGGTCTTGAATGTTTGCTCATGGGAGGAGGTAGCTGACCTATTCAACCTTTGTTCATGGTTTTTTAAAGAACCCATTATCTCATACACCATCATTTACCTCAATTCCTTTAACTCCTCGCCACCTTCTCTATGATCCTATGATCTTCAAGGGTATCACCACGTCTTCATTTGATTCACAATATTCATTATCCTTTTGAAGATGTCATTAATAGACTCATTATCCTTCATTTTTAGGGTCTCAAAGTCCCTTCTTAAGAGCTATAACTTGACAAGCTTCACCTTGTCACTCTTATGATAGGCATTTTGAATAATATCCTAGGCTTGTTTAAAATGGACATCTACTATTATCCTAAGAAAGATTGAATTAGCTAATGTTATTTGTATGTAGATGGGTACCTTGGCATATTTTATCTTATTATCTTTAAACACATTAATTTATTCTTGGATTAATACATTTAAGGTTGATAGGTTTGAAAGCTCATTATATCCACCTTCAGCGAACTCACATCTCTTGAGATTTGAATATAGTCTTCATTTTGATGCTACACAAATCATAGTTCTTTCCATAAAATGTAAGGGGATGTTTTCATGAACCAAAACTACCTATTACCATATCTAAATGGGATTATAACCTAATGTCTTTGATACCAGCTGTTCACAATAAAAATAAATGTGTAGGCCCAAGTGAGAAGCAATAGGTATGCATAAAAATAAAATAAAAGACTAAAATAGGGCATGGTCTAAGCATAATCATAAAACACAAATTTATATATACATTTAATTATTCTAAAATATGATTACATCATCTTGATATATCAAAAAAAAACTATAGCTATAATTTTTAACAAAATTTTTACAAAAAACTATTATTTTCTATTTTATCCTTCTTCCTTATATTTTGTTGAATGGTCTAATTGTTGTCAGCTTATATTCTTCATGTTATTTCTATTCTTCCCCATTTGATTCTTTTTTTAATTAAAAATTATTTTGTTGTGTTTATATTCTCCCTATTTCTCTATTTTCTAGGCTACTCTACCCTACCTTTGATTTATACTACATCAAAAGTTACTGGCTACTGCTACATTTTTTTACCTCTTCAGTTTCTTCTCTAGGCTCTATATTATGTTATTGATGCATCTATTTCTGATCCTAATTTATGTTTGTCTTTTTCCCTTTCATCTCTTATGTCTGATTTTCCACCTATTGTGTCATTCCCCCAAAACTTTTGAATGGATCCAAAATTTCAAAGTTGAACTGTTGTAATAAATTTGTTTGGTGATTGTAATAGTGTGGAGCTAAGTAGGTAGCTAAGTGAAGAATAATAGTTTATTTTAATAATGAAAGGTTACAGAATTATCATAACCATAATTCTAAGGAGTTTTCATAAGGTTACTTCCCTGAGCTCACTAAATATTTTATTGCAACTCAATCATACCATTTAATTACACACTCAAGTCACAAACACACAAATTCATCATTAGTACAGTTAATCCAATCAAAGAAGCATAGATTCCAAATGTACAATGCCACTCAAGGTATCTCCTAGGAGATACTTTGAATTTATTACAAGGCCTTTCAAGGTATCACCTTTTAGCACATTTAAGGTAAAGTAAAATTATACGCATGTGCATGTTAAAGGTATCTCTAAAGAGATACCTTCAACATCCCATTAAATGTATGATAATACACTTTGAGGTATCTCTTATGAGTTGCATTCAAGGGCTTTGTAATACCTTAATGGGTAACTTTAAGGTATCTCCTAGGATATACATTGAATATATTACAAGGCCTTTCAATTTATCACCCAACAGTGCTTTCAAGGTGAAGAAAAATTCAAATCATATGAGATGCCTTCAAGGGCCTTGTAATACCATAGTGGTTAAGTTGAATGTATATAATAGTAGATACCTTCAAGGATAAATCCACTCTGATGCATGTTTGAAAGGTATCTCCTAGGAGATACCTTAAAGATATTACAAGGCCTTTCAATTTATCACCCAGTGTTGGAATAGAAATAAAATGTGAAGCCCAGATGGATAATGGCATAAAAACTAAACTAAACTATGGAATGATCACAAATATTGACACAAGTACTGAAAATTTCAAAAAATGATTAATCAAAAAGTATAGAACAAGTGAAGGTAGAGTATTAGCATAAAAATCACTCAAACTACATATATTAATTTGTTAAAACTCTAATACAAATTGATTTGATGCATAAGCTTACATAGCTACTAATTTTTTTTATTTTAATAAATTTCCTTCCACCTACCACTTTATTTTCCATCCAAACACTAAAAGGATCCAAAAACTTCAAATTCAAATTCTTGTAATAATTATGATTGCTAAGGGGGAGCTCTTAAGATGAGACAAGGGTAGGTGAGGGTAAGGACAATTCATTTTAACACTCCACCTTATTATTTACCTTCCTACCATTATCTACAGGCCTTTTCTAAGAATTTAAATCATCCTTACAACTTCTCTTTATCTTTCCATATCCTTCTAGACTCATTACATGCTTTTTTGGAGCTAGACTATTGAAGTTTGTAGTTGAATTGTCAAAGTTTGTGGCCAAAATTTCAATGTTATTAGCTACCCTAATGAAGTCTGTATCTAGATTGTTGAAGTCTGTAGCTACCCTGCTAAAGTCTATAACTATATTATTGAAGTTTGTAGCTACCCTATTAAATTATATAGCTAGACTATTGAATTCCATAGCTAGACTATCAAATTTTCATGATACTTGACTATCAAAATTTCATGATACTTGTAAAAATTTATGAAATAATTAAAGATATACATTTCCCCTCTATCCACCCTCAAAATATTTATGTAGTGGTCACTTTATTTCTACACCATGGTCTTGAATTGCTTGAAGGTATAAAATGAATCTGGTTTATTCTTCAACAAATACACCCATATCTTTTATCTAAAATCATATATGAATGTTATCAACTAGACATTATAGTCATAACTTGACTATCAAAATTTCATGATACTTGTAAAAATTTATGAAATAATTAAAGATATACATTTCCCCTCTATCCACCCTCAAAATATTTATGTAGTGGTCACTTTATTTCTACACCATGGTCTTGAATTGCTTGAAGGTATAAAATGAATCTGGTTTATTCTTCAACAAATACTCCCATATCTTTTATCTAAAATCATATATGAATGTTATCAACTAGACATTATAGTCATAACTTGACTATCAAAATTTCATGATACTTGTAAAAATTTATGAAATAATTAAAGATATACATTTCCCCTCTATCCACCCTCAAAATATTTATGTAGTGGTCACTTTATTTCTACACCATGGTCTTGAATTGCTTGAAGGTATAAAATGAATTTGGTTTATTCTTCAACAAATACACCCATATATTTTATCTAAAATAATATATGAATGTTATCAACTAGACATTATTGGATATGGATGGGATCTTCATTATAACCCACAAGTCTAAATGGATCAGCTTCAAATAATCTTTGGCTCTTCATGCTTTACCCATGGGAAATGCACTCCTATGTTTCTTCCCTGATATGCATCCTTCACACATTTTTTTTGGTTGTTATATAAGGGGCAGCCCTCTCACCATCTAATTTTATTGAATAATGTTCAACCCTCTAAATCTCAAATGGACATATCTTAGATGCCAAAGAGTATACTTATCTACTATAATTTTTAAATGTTGTTACAAGTTCACTTTGCATTCTCAATGGAAACATCTGATTACTTGTCATCTTGACCACTATAATCTGCATATTATAGCCACTTGTATCAAATATTATGCATTCACCATTATCAAATTTAAATTGTATCCCTATTGGACAAGCTTCCCAATGATAAGAAGGTTGTGTTTTAACCTAGGCACATAATAAACATCTTGAATTTGGATTTTATCTCCTTGCTTGGTGTGAATGCTAATGATAAATTCTAGGCATAGAAGATGATAATAAAATGGCATGCACATGTGAAAATAGAAAAGGAGGAGGTTGAATAGGTTTTTCTTGTCTCATGTTAAGGAAGGGAGGAAATGGGATAGATTTGAAATTGATGGAATTATTCATGAAAATACTTGGATCATTTAGAACTAGGCTTTGCATGAACAATGAGCCCCTAATAATGCTTACAATATCTTAAATCTCAGAATAGTCATCAAAGGTTCTTTGTTGATGTTGTTGTTGCATGTTAAGATTATTAGGGGAACTAAAAGCATTATTGATATTGTTGGTAGTGGTTGTGGTGGTGTTGATGTTGTTACTACTTATGTGGTTGTATGGTGGAGTGTAGAAGTAGAAAATGAGATCCATTATTGATCCTTCACTCTCTAAAGATCCAATTTCATCATTTAATATTGATAATGGTGGTAATGAAGGATAACCCACGTCAATATATGAACTTATAATGAATATTGATAAGTTCTTATTACTTCCTACACTTTTTTGAAATATTCAACACACCACCCACTCATCTTACATAGTATATTACCTATTTAAAAGATTTAGACATACATAACAAACCCAACTCTAATAATAGTATATACCTTAACCACTCACCCCCCATGTAGCATCTACATACTTAAAATATATTAAAATTAGAACTATAAAATTGAATAATTTATTATATATAGATGAAGATAACCATAATAAAAAAAGCATATAACTTATTCCAAGTACCAAGATAAAATCATGCATTTTATATAGTATTAACCAATTGATATGATGTTGATATAGACTTCAAACATGAAGGAGGTAAAAAATATTATAATCGATAATCTATCTATAGATATATAAACATCCTAACAAACCAGACACACATACATAATGCAAGAAATAGTGTGAGAATTTCAATTTGTATAAATTCATAGTTGTAAATAATTACACATATATACCCTTGGTTATTTATAAACATGTCATTGTAAATATCTCAAATAACTAGACAAAGCTTGGAATGTAGGAAATAGTACAATATTATAAACATATACAAAGGTTTGGTTATTCTAAATAACTAGACAAAGGCAAGGAATTAGGTAAATTTAGTGTATGGACAAGTGATTTATGAAAACACTTTATTAAAGATAATAAAGACTCCATCTACATGGTAATTTTTTATTTTTAGTTTCATTAATGATTTTATGTCTATATACATATGCATGTGCACGCGCACGCGCGCGCGTGTGTGTGTAAATGTATATATACACACTAAGTATATTATGATCAGGGTATATATATATATATATATATATATATATATATATATATATATATATATATACCTAAGAAGTCTTGAGGAGTTGGTGGTAGGATAACTTACCCTTAAGGAAATATTCATGCCCGACCTAGTTGCTTTTCTTGCCCTTGGGAGCTCGACCTTTAGAAAATACCAAAGTTTTATTCATCCCAACTAAGATAGAAGGTATTTCACTAAATATCTATCTTTCCTTTCCTATTGCTAATACCATAATTCTTTGGCTCTATTAGTCTTAATTCCACTTGGATACTTTTGATCTCTCAGACTCAAAAAGTACCATTCCTTTTCGCCTATCTTAGCTTTTTATGCATCTCAAACACATAAACATTAAGTATCCATCCAACAAAATTCACTCAAAAATATTTTAATATATATAAAATTATGTGAAGAAAAGATCATGTCACAAACAAAATATACATTGAATGCTAACATAAACAAACAACCAATGATCAAATGTCATAAAAGCATGTGGATTATATATGAATAATGTTATAATATTCATACTTTATGAGAGTATGTAGAACTAGATAACATCTCTCACATGAAATTAATTTCATATAAATAATATATTCATGGAATATATGTTCAGACTTTCCATAAAGAGGCCCATTCCTCCACTCTATAATGAGGTAATCTTAATGCCAGACCCACCTGGATCAGGGAGACTATATATTTAGTTTTATAAGGCCATTTTCATGAAGAATTTATTTTTTTATAATGTACATAGTTTATGAACATCATCATCTATTTCTAAAACCTAAAACACAAAGATATGATATCAAGACACACACCAGTGATGCATACTATAAAAAACAAGTATATACATAGAATATATAAGATAATATGAAATGAAATAGATGTGAGTATATACAAACACAATAAGTATACAAGATATGAAATGAAATGAGCATGAAACTTTTAAGTAATATACACACAACATGTAGATGGATGTTATGTTGATGATAAAATGAAATGAAATGGGTATGTAAGAATATTAAAATAGTATGCATATTGATGATATGAAAAGAAATGGGTGTGTGAGTACATTAACATAATATGTATATTGACAATATGAAATGATATACATCATATGTGGATAATGACATGAAATTAAATGGATGTGTAGAATCTATATGATGATATGAAATGATATGGGTGTGTGTGAATATACACATAGTATGTAAAATCTAGATGAAGATTTGAAATGGCATGTCAAAATATACACACAATGATATTCAATAATGAAATTAAACATACCAAGGAGGTCCCAAGGCTCACACTTTTTAAGGTCAACTTCAATAATGGATCAGCATGTGAAGGTGATGTATTTCTCATAAGATACTATGTGATGAGCTCTTCATCAGTGGGATGGAACTTGAATTTGGGAGGTAGTTGTGTGTTACCCTTATCCCTAAAATAACTAAAATTGATGAACTCCATTACTTAATTACCTTCACTCTCCCCACCAAAACCCAATATTAATGGATAATTATTTCATATTTCCTACAGCATATATATAAAGAATATATGCATGCAATACAAAATGATAAATGCCCACCTACTCTATGGAAGAACTGAATATGTGGGTTGTGAAGGAGGAGGTGTGGTGTTGACATATTATATGGATGTTAAGAGGTGTGGGATAATGGGATAGTATGGAATGTATGGGTAGGTAGATCAATATGGATGGATCTTATTACTAAACTAAAATGGATTCCCTTAGCCTAGTTTTTACATGTGTAAGAAAATCATCACCATAGACAAGCTTGTTTGGTATTAGAAGTGTGTGTGTAAGTGTAAGTGTGTGTGTGTGTGTGTGTGTGTGTGTGTGTGTGTGTGTGTGTGTGTGTGTGTGTGTGTGTGTGTGTGTGTGTGTGTGTGTGTGTGTGTGTGTGTGTGTGTGTGTGTGTGTGTGTGTGTGTGTGTGTGTGTGTGTGTGTGTGTGTGTGTGTGTGTGTGTGTGTGCGTGCGCGCGCGCGCGCGCGCGCGTGTGTGTGTGTGTGTGTGTGTGTGTCTGTGTGTGTGTGTGAGAGAGAGAGATTACTATTAAATAAGGGGTCTTGGGGACCTATTCTCAATATTCTATCTCTAAAGGGTATGCATATGTGTGCGCACATAAATATATGTGTTTTGAGTAGGGGTAAAAATTAAGTGAATACAAAATTAGGCCATAAGGGAACATAAAGGAGTTTGTGGGGTTGTAGATAAGATCAATGAAGGATTATTTAGATATAGATTACCTACTACATGATCATATCATGTATGGGTTTCCCTAGGCCTATTATTTATGATCATAGTATGGAATTTGCCTTTTATAACTATAGTGATACACACATGAAGATAAACCTTGTTAGGTGAGTATATCAAAGAAGGCAAACCATACAGGACTTCACATATTTCAACCCCTCTTATACACATGTATTTCAAATTTACATACAACCAAATTGCCTATCCCTATTACTTGACACTATTTAATCTAATCATAGTAAAAAACATGTTAAAAATTTATCATAATGTCATTAGAGAGATGTGAGCTTGGGTTATATTGTGGCAACAATACTTGATACTATCAAGGTGTGTATGATTGTGCTCATCTTCTCCCTCAAGTTCACTTAGGGGTGGTTTTTAGATGCATTTGTGTAGCATATGATATTCCTTCAAGGGCCTTGAAACATATTCATGGGTAACTTGAAGGTATCTCCTAGGAGATACCTCAAAGGATAAATCCACTCTTGTGCATGTTTGAAAGGTATCAAGTAAGAGATACCTTGAAGCTATTATAAAGCCATTCTAGTTATCACCCCATAGTGCCTTCAATCTGAAGGAAATTTTTTTGATGTGTAAATGTAAAATGCCCAATTCTAATTGCTAAAGTGCATAATGTGAATTTGGAAAAGTCAAAGTGTCAAAGCCACTATGACACATCAATAATCAAATATAATATACTCAAACATTCAAATTCAAAAGTTTCCTCATTTTTAGACTATTGTTACAATATTTAAGAAGGATTATGATTGTCATACAAAAGATATTCAAATCAACTATAGATTAAAATTAATGATTGTATTTAAAATAAATAAGTCATACACAAATCTAAGCACTAAGTTACTAGAATAATAGAATGTCTCAAGTAATCCAAATTGTTGATCAGACTTATTACCTAGTTAATAACATATTCTTAAATCTGATTAACATTAATTATCAACTTAGGGTATGTAGGATTTTCAAAGATGTCAGCACTATATATTCATTATTGATTCATAGACTAATTTAATTTCTAGTTGTAGTATAATGAACTTATCCTAATTTTACCATATAGATATACAAGGAAATTATTATAATAGAATGCAAAAAATCTTCACACTTGTGAGTCACACATGCATTACATTTTATATAATAAAACTAGTAATGATATTAACTCACACAACACACTTTAATCTAAGAAGGGTCCGAATCTTCACTGCAACTCCTTTTAAGGGGCCCCTCCTCATTCAGAACTGAGTTTCAATCCTTCTCTAAGAGACTTACAAAAGGTTCTTACAGAATCAACCTTTTCATTACTCATAGCTATAGTAGTTAAAGATTACTATAGTATATTACAATAATTCAAAAATCATAATGCAAATACTTTCTACAATTTCATCATCATACCAATATAATCTAGGTTCTACCATTAAATACATAAGGTATTTTATTAGCTTTAAACTAGGAAAGGTACAAATACTTTGCAATTAACCCATTCAACCTTCAAGTGGTTAGTAACTTAAAATTACTTCTTTTTGAGGCTGACTGGGTAAAGTATAATATATGTTGCTTTAATTTTTTATTTCTTTCTCTCCTTTCAATTTTTCTTCTCTTATTCATCATTTGGAAGCACATCCAAGTTTATTTGCATGTGAGGGGTCTGTATAATTGTTATAGAGGATCCTCTTAAATAATTTAATTTATTTCAAAGACAATTGTATGTGTCCTTAAAATTCAATTACTTATTATCAAAATAATGGTTTTTTTTGTGTAGTGATTGTGTGCTCCTATAGGTGAAAGCCTATAGTTTTTATGGGTAACCTTTAGGTGAAAACTTGCAATTGATATATGAAACTTCTAAGTGGAAATCCTATAGCTTGGTAGTTTCTATGGACAACCTATAGGTATAAATCCTACAGCTTGGTAGTTGATACAGGTTGGAAGCCCTTTTTACTATGGGATTTTCTATAAGTGGTGTGACCAAACAAGATTCCTATAGTCTTATTATACCCTTAAAATGTTTTTTAAATAACTTCATACAAGTATAATCATATAAAAAAATATCATTAATCCATAACACATGTATATATTAATGAACATATATAATGATTAATTCATTAATTTACATAAGTCATGGATAGTTCTACAAATTTATATGGAAAAAGATATATAACTAGGTATGGATGAGGTTATAAATGGAACAATTGGTGACCTCATCACACCCCCCACCTCTTAACCTCATGCTTGTCCTCGATCAAGCCTTCTATACATTTTGAATCCATAATATTTCCTAAAATATAAGGGATTAATATAGCCCATCCCTTCGAAGATATAAAAACCTTTGGCATCATCTATGCTTTTCCACCTTTTCTTCTCTACTTCTCTGTCAACTGGCACATTCCCTTTCCAATCAAGAATTGGGAACCAAAACATAGGTGGATGAAACATCAACCCCAACCAACTTATCCTTATTTTCATAACAAGTTTTATGTACATATATACTATGTGTATTTCCTCTCTAGTGTTCTGAGGGAAATAAAGCTCTTTTCTTTTTAGGTTGTCTAAAATTTTTACCCATTTGTGCAAACAAGAAACAAACGTTTGTTTTCCATCTCCCTCCATGAGGCTCAAGTAGTGGTTCTGGACCCCTTCTTATTTATTTGTGACCCATGCTCATAGAGTATCTATATTCATAAAGGCAATCCATTCATCTATTATAGCTTCTGAATCCATAGATTCACCCCTAATCATTAAGGTAGCCTCTTTTTCATTTTCTTCATAGTCTTAGCATGCCTTAAATGATTCAAAAATTTGAATTGGAGAGTATAGATCAAAGAGTACCTTCCTTCACATGTCAGATATTTGATAATATATAAGACCACTTATCTCTAGGATGTGGGTAGAATCAATCTCTCCACACCTCTTTTCTTTAATACTAGCTCTTCATTGTCTTGACAAGACTATTATCTAACTAGTTGGTCATTAGGTTTCTCTTCCCAAATTTCCCTATTCTTGGCAACCTAATAACATGGTTTACCAATTATTTTGTAACTATAAATGTGATGCCAAATATTATCACCTGCTCTCATGTAAAATTCATTAAAAATTCTTTAGTGAGAGGTTCTAAAAAAGGTTACAGTTTCTCAAAATAGGTAGCTCATCCAACCCTTTTGAAGATGGCCCAGTTGTCTAGGTCTCCTTACAACCATTTATGGTCTGAGGATTCCCTTCTCACTAATGAACCTTATATTATGACTACTTTATTTTCCTGTCAAAAATTTTAATAGATATTTCTTCAAAAATCCCAATTTTACCTTAAAATTTTTGCTTATAGTGAAGCAGGTTTCTTCAATAATGGCAGTTTTGGTTGAAAATTACAGCAATGTCTAGCTTAGGTCTTTGCTTGAATGAAGGTATGATCTCAAAGTAGAAAGAAATAAAATTGATTGTTTGCCTCATCAAATTTTGTCATAATCATGGGATTTCAATATGCATGCATAAATTATCATGTGATTGATTACCCATAGCATTATTCCCCCCACATGAAGTGTCACTTATCCCTAAGTGATGTGGGATGTCTAGGATGCAAAGAGATATGGTGGGGTCATTATGAGGGTGTGAGTGGAAATTTTGCATAGCTCTTTACAAGACTCGATGAATGATGTTTTAATGATTAGATATGTTTTTCAATATAATGCTTACTATATTAAAAAATAAAGTGATTTTCTATTACTAAAACATACATTGTACCTTTTTAACTATTTGTTCCTAGGGTTGCAACATAAGAAATCTACATGTGAGTGTTTTTCAGAATGGAAGCTTAGCTTATTATTTATTCATGCAATTATTACCCTGGTATTCATGATTTTGTTTTATTTTTACCCTTAGTTAATTATGTGATCATAATATCCTGTCTTTCAATTATGCCCTCAACAACTTGTATGTAATCATGATGACTTGTAAAGGACTAAAGAAGTGGTCTTGTAGTGATATGAGAGACTATTTCCATCCTTCCATAAGGTATCTACTACATATCTTTATTTTTTATCCAATTCAAATCCTTTATGAACATGGAGGAGGGTGGGTGATGGTATTGGTTTCTCTTGATCTCCTCTACATGAGCCTATTTATGGCTTGTTTTTCTTCTGTCTTATTGCCAATGAATGATGATATTTGCTGATGGAATATTTGTCTAGTGAACTTTTAGTTTGGAAAGTAGCTAGTTTATCAAACTAGGGACCTGTGCTCCAAAAAAAAAGATTATAATTCTCTTATTTACATAGTGAAATTATTTTGTATGAAGTTACCAGAAGCTGAGAATGGTTCTTTTGTGTCCCTAGTCACAAATTTTGGTCTTCAACACTTCCAAGTGGAGATTGGAAGTATATGCTTTTGTTGTAACACTTGCTTTGTTATTCAAGTGTATGGTCATTATTTATCAATTCTTGAATTTTATACTCTAATTTTCCTTCACTCCTCTTATAGCATGTCTGGTATCTTCCATGAATTCTCAATAGCTCATAGCTAAAGCCATAGCACAAAGTTTGTGAAGAATTACTCTATAGCTACTAGAGAGGTGTATATATGGGTTAGTATGTAACTATAATAACTATAGATTGAGCTCATAGAAATTGAAGGAATTTCTTTGTTGAAAAAGTTGCCTATAGTAATGGTGAGGGTGTCTATAGTAGTTATGAAGATGCCCTTAGTAGCTCTAGGGGTACCTATAGCCCCCTTTTTCTAGAGTTATTTCTTGCCCATAGAAACTAAAAGTTCAACCCATATCCACTAAAGATATAGGTTGGAAGAAACTAGAAGGAAATATGTGTTATAAGAAGATGAGCAATTTTGCTCAAAATGATTCTATGTTATTTATTTTTAGTTTTTTACCCCTAAATAGCTAGCAAGCTAGTTTTTTATTTAGACCCTTTTTATAGTTTTAGATAGCTAGCAAGCTAGTTTTTGCCCCATAAACTACCAATAATGACCAAAAGAGTTTTCATTATTGTATTTTTTATTATTCTAACTATTTCTTGTAATAGGATGTTTATTTTGGGTCCTTGCCATGTCAGCTATGAGTTTGACTAGTCAAAGACTATATGAAGATTTTATTCTTCATGCTAGAGGAGGGCTAGATGTCTTCCTCTCCTTCTTCATATGATTGTTGGTAGGTTATCCTTGTGGCTAGTGAGACATCATACTGATCTAGCACATCATTGAATCCATTTTATAATTGTTTGCATACCTACTTTTTAAATTCCTCTTGAGTGAGTTGTTTTTTGTATAATTATATCCTAGGCCATTAATTAGTGGATAAAATATTACTAAATAAATGGTTTAGAGTTACACTGATCCATATTCATGAATATGCTCAATCTCAAATGGATCAAGACATCTAGTCTAGAGTTTACCCTTATGATTCTTGTATTTTGAATCAAAATGAAGGGCCCAATATCCTACATTGAATTACTTAGTTTTGATATACCTATCATGCCATCTAATCCACTGTTATTATACAAGTTCTATGTTTTATAGTGCCTATTATCTGTATTCATCTAAGGCATTAAGTTGCATAATCCTTTCTTTTTATGCTTCAAATATATCCATCCCAAGTTCTAGTGTTGTCTGTAAGTTCTTGTGCTCAAATTCAATTGGCAAAATAGGTTTCTTCTCATAGACCAACTCATATGGGGTGAATCATGTAGTGGTCTTCCACATGAGACATATTAATAGTCTTGGTCAAAATATTTTCTATCTCTTTATTGGTGACTTTCACCTATCCATTAGACTGTGGATGATATGGAGTTGATTTATTATGCCTAATCTCATATTTTTGGACAAGGATAGTAATTAAACCAATAATAAATTATGGTATTTAATCAATGACTATTTCTCATGACATACCATATCTTATGAATATATCCTCATAGAGAAAAGTTTCCACCTTTTCATCCCTAGCATGTGTAATAGCTTTTACCTCAACCCATTTAGTGACATAATTATTACATAAAAGGACATACACTTTTTTGTTTGATTTTAGATCAAAATGTCCTAAAAAATCTAGGCCCCATTTTTCAAATGGTTTAAGCATTGTTTGTGGCTACAAAGGCATCTCATCAAAACATGTAGGTCTCCCCATACATTGACATCTGTCATAATGAGTTGTATACCTTATTTCATCTTGATGGATTGAGGGCCAATAATACCTTGTATTCAAAAAAATTACTAATATACGCTTGGATACAAATCCCTATACAAGGTTCATCATGGCAAGATTTGAAGATATCTAAAACTTCATCTTCTTTGAGACATCTTCTGATGATGGATTCAAGCCTAGTATAGAAAAGAAATCTGGATAGCTAGGAATACCTACCACTTTTCTAAATCAAAGTTCTTTTTTGTTTAGGGAGGAAGTGTTGTGAAAGTAGCCCTATTATAAGGTAGGTTTGGTAAGGGTGAGGGAGAATAGGTGCTCATTTGGAAATGAGTCATCCACTATGGTACTCTCTTGAGGGGATTGTAGTCATGATAGGAAGTTATCCATGACATTATCTTATTAGATCAAATTATTCTAATAAGATCAACCATTTTATCATTCTACCTGGGATAGTTGGTTTGTTCATAAGGTACCTAATGGCTGCATGCTTTATATGAATAAACACTTGGTACCTTATTATGTAGTGATGGAACTTGTTGATAGCATAAACTACTACCAATAACTCTTTTTCAATGACCGTGTAATTTAGTTTTGCTACCTATAGGTTCTTTCTTATGAAATATATAACATAGGTGAGTGTTTTCTATTTTTGGCTTAGAAAAGTTCCCAAGGTAGTATCTAAATTTTCTATGTGAATATGGAAGGGAAGATTCCAATCAGGACCATGCAGAACTAGGATGGTGGTCAATAATTATTTTAATTGGTTGAATTTTGCATCATAGGCAAGAGTCCATATGAATTCAGCATCTTTAGTCAAGAGAATAAAAAATGGTGATACTACTTTGCTAGAATTATTGATAAATCTTTTGTAGTAACCAACATGTCCTAAAAAACTCCTGACATCCTTCTATTTGTGAGGTATAGGTAGATTTTTTATTATGCTAATTTTTGTAGGGTCAACATTAAATCTTTTGGAAGATATATGGTGGCCAAGGATAAATGGTTCTCCTAACAACATTTCAAAAGTTTCTTCCAGTTCTTCAAATACTCATCAAATATTTCTCTATAGATAGTGAAGTCATCCATGTAGATTTATACACATTCATTGGCCTGATCTAAAAAGATACTCAAAACAACCCTCTAGAATTTTACAAGAGCATTACACAACCCAAAAGGTAATACAGCATAAGCATAATTACCCTAGGGATAAGTGAAGGTGGTATTCTCCTAGTCCTCAAGAACAATTCTAATCTAGTTGTAACCATTGAAGCCATCCAGAAAGGCAAAATATGTTTGCCCTATTAGTGTGTCTAGTACTTGATCAATGAATGGTAGAGGAAAATGATCCTTTATGGTTGATGTATTAAGTTCCTTGTAATCTATGCAAACATGCCACTCTCCATTTTTGTTTGGTATAATTACCAATTGTGAAATACATTAACTATTTGAGATGGGATATATAAATCTAACAGTCAGGAGTTTCTATAGTTCCACTTTGACTATTTCTCTAAGAACAAGATTCATCCTATGTTGTGGTTGTCTAATTGGTTGGCACTCCTTTTTTATATATATTTGATGTGTGCATATTACTGGGAAAATTCCTTACATATCCTCATAATCTCATTAAAAAATGCATTAATTTTCATTTAACATGCTAACTAGGTTCTTTTATCCGACTTGTTATTAATAAGCAATGTTTTTTCTAGAGAATTTTCAATTTTCTTTGTGAGTAATTTCATCATTTATAAATTATTGATGGATCTAGTTTGGATGCAGCTATGAGGTGGGAGCTGATGGAATGTTTCCTTTATAGATGCATCATATTTATCTTCTTCCCATAGGTTGGAAAATGGACATTTTACACATTATAAGTTGTTGGGATCTTCAAGATTAGTCTGGTAATTATTCTAGATAACATTTACAATAATTGTATCTTCTTCTTGATTAGTCAAGGTGCATACATGGTCTATGATAAATACAAAAATCAAGTGAGGTTGGTATACCTCATTTTATTTAGCTCATAATATATACTCTAGTTCTAAGGATGACTGTGATGGAAGATAGAGGACCAACTTCTTAGTGTGGTTACCATTGGATATCAACATGTTACCTAACTTATAGTTGATGAAGGTATCTGCTTTGGCAATCCAAGGTCATCCTAAGAGGAGAGGATATCCAAATAAATCAGACTTGGGTTATATCAAAATAAAATCTACAAGATACTCCTAATAATCTATAGTAGTGAAAAGATATTCAATGACTCCTTCTGGTCTAACTGTAGATTTATTAGCCATTTTCAACATTGTAGATGTGAGACGAATATTATTCAGCTATAACTTTTTCATGGTTTTAATTGTCATTACATTTATTGCAACCCCCAAGTTATCAATGTATTAGACAACTTCTAGTCATGGATTTAGGTGGTTACTCTTGGGCATCCTAGATCTGGATATTTCTTTGGTAGGGTATTTCTCAGCATAATGTTTGTCAGTTGGCAAATCACATGCACTATATTGGGATCCTTCTTCTTCCTTTTAGGTTTACATAGAAATAAGTCTCTTATAGCTTTGGAATATATAGGCACATCCTTAATATCCTAGAATAGAAGAATTTTAACATAGATATTCTTGAGTTGCCCTATGAAGTCAAATTCAGGCTTAGTTGTATGGTGTTGAAGGCTAAGACATTTTATAAATGGTGGAGATGTTTCATCAGTAATTTTATTTACTAGTTTAAAAAGTTATTATGGTGGTGAAGGTGGGTTAGCATGATATTCTAGAGTTTCCTGAGCTTCCATTATTATGGGTTGAGATAGGGGTTGTAGAACTCTTCCTAAATATAGGTGAACTTCATTGATGTTCACCATATATGCAAGGTACTGAACATGCTCATTACTAAATGTTGGTTGCATTGAATTATTTTTAGGATTTTGTATGGGTTGGATAGGGAGATGATTAATCTTGGGTGAAAATTGTGTATTGGACATAAGATCAAGAGGTTTTTATTGATACTATGGAGGGAATCCTCCCTGATAGTTTTCTTGGGGCTGATTGGGTCTCTAGAGTTTCTACTACTAGTTTGTAAGGGGTGGGCCTTAGGGTGGCTATCAAGATTGTATCCAAGGTGGGGATATATTTTGTGGAGGCTATCAGGAGGTAGAGGGATGGATTATCTAAGGTGACTACCAAATGGGATTAGGAGGTGGGATGTTCATCCATGGACAACTCTAACTAGGAGAAGCATTTACAAATTGTGAATTAAAAAAATTAGAATTTGGAAAAGGTGGATTTTGTCCCATACCTGAATAAGATGGTCATTGAAATAATGGATTTATTTGTCAAACATATAAAAATTGGTCTCCATCTCCTCCTACATCATATAGCTCTACTATTTATAGGTCTTCAATTATGATGTTAGCTACCTTAGCCTGAACCTCATGACAACTATAGTATGTCTTTTTCTTCTTACAATCCAGACATTAAATGGTTAAATATTGATCCAAGGATAATTTATTTTACCTAATGTTTTGGATATGTATTTGGGTGGCCAAGTGACTAATGATATCCCATTTCATATCTTGTAACAGGTTAATAACTTCTGATTTTGATAGGCCACTTGCAACTACTAGTGGAAGCTTGTTGCCCTAGACTTTGTTTATGGCAGACCTAGAATAATTTTTACTCATCTCTTTAATTTTATAAAATTTCATTTGGGAGATATCTACCCTACTCATTAGGTCCAAGGCTTCCAAACAATCTTCTTTGACTCCTTTTAGGAAGATGAGTTTTATAGGCTCTTCTCCTAATGTATTTTTCTTGAATTTTTATACACTGAACATAAATTGTTCAACGTAGTCTTCCAAGGATTCATCCTCTTTTTAAGTCATCCTAAATATGTCATTTTTTTACTCATTTCTTCCTCATCCATACTCCTAATGCTTAACCAGAAACTTATTTTTCATGTCTTCCTAATTGTGGACTGAATTACTACCTAGCCCCATGAACCAGTGAAGTGATGAGTCTTTAAGGGTGGCAAGGAAAAGTTTAAATTTCTATGCATCCTTCCTATAGTCATAAATTCTATAGAGGATATCAAATTCAAAAAAAAATGTTTTTGGGTCTTCTAATAACGTACCACTAAAATTGGGTAAGGCTGATGGTAGGATATTTTTCATTTGTGTTATGTTCATTGCATCTGTAATAGAAAATTCAAGAGTAACTGTGTCTAGAAACCTTTTGTCATGTATAAATTATCTTTCTCTATTCATGATGGATTTTCTTGTGATATGAATACCAAAGGGTTTCAATATTACATCCTCAAATTCTATATCAATCCCTTGGTCAGCATGATAGTAAACATTTATCTATTGATCTATAGTCTTTTTACCAAACAAAAAGTCTGAAGACTATCCTGAGCTTTCTTTGATTTGTTCAAGAAAGCCTTATTGGAATGTTTCTCTAATATTACATTATAGAGTGTTTGGTTCATGTATTTATTCTCCTTTATTTCTCTTTACTAACTCAACTGATGCTTCTTCTACTTTCATTTCCTTTTTCAAATCCAATATTACTTCTTCTCTAAGTTGCCTCATTCAGTTTGTAGTGTTCCCTTCTTCAAGATCCCTTCAGCTTATGGTATATCTTTTAGTATAATTATTATTTACTGTAGGTACTTGTGGTTCTTTCCCAGTAGAAATTTGTGGCTTATTTGGTAAGAATCTCCCTCAATAATTTATTTCTTTCTACATAAATGTTGATTCACTCCTTTAGCTATCCTATCCCTTCATACACAGGGTTAGTTTTTTTTTCTTATCTCATTTTGCATTTCAAGGGTTATTTCAAATTGAGCAGAAATAAAAATGTTGAAAATGAAAACAATAAGAATTGAAATTTTATCTCTAGAAAGCAGTAAAGTTATCTAATGAAAGCAAAAAATGAAAGCAAGAAAGTTACTCTAGAAAGTAGAAAATGAAAGCAGGAAAGTTACTTTATAAAGTAGGAAATAAAATTAGAAAAGTTAATTTAAAAATTAGGAAATCAAAGTAGGAAAGTTACTCTAGAAAGCAAGAAATGAAAGAAGAAAAGTTAATTTAGAAACCAATAATTAACAACCTCTCTGACAATGGCACCAAAATGTTGGTCAAACTTTTTACCTAATTAATACCATATTATTAAATTTTCTTAACATTAATTATCAACCTAGGGTACATAGGCTTTACAAGAATGTTGGCACTATATATGCATTATTGATTCATAGACTAACTTAATTACTAGTTTTAGTATAATGAACTTATCCTGATTTTAACATATAAATATACAAGGAAATGATTATAATAAAATGCATAAATTATTCACACTTTATATAATCAAACTAGTAATGAAATTAACTCACACAACATACTTTAATCTAAGAAGGGTCAATATCTTCACTGCAACTCCTTCTGACGGGGCCCTCCTCACTCAGAACTGAGTTCCAATCCTTTTCCAAGAGACTTACAAAATATTCTTACATAATCAACCTTTTCATTACTCAGATATATAGAAATTAAAGATTGCTATAGTATATTACAATAATTTAAAAATTAAAATGAAAATACTTTATATAATTCTATCATCATCCCAATTTAATATAGGTTTTGCCATTAAATACATATGGTAGTTTATTAACTTTAACCAAAAACACTAAACCAGGAAAGGTACAAATCCTTTGAAACTAACCCAATCAACCTTTAGGTGGTTAATAACTTAAAATTACTTATGTTTAACCTTGAGTGAGTAAATGACAATATATGTTGCTTTTCTATTTTATTTATTTCTCTTCTTTCCATTTTTCTTGTCTTATTCATCCTTTGGTAGCACATCCAAGTTTTTTGGCATGTGAGGGGTTCGTATAGCTATTATAGAGGATATTATTCAATCATTTATTTTGTTTTAAATATAGTTGGATGTGTCCTTAAAATTAAATTACTTATTATCACAACAATGGTTTGTTATGTGTAGTGGCTACAGGCTCCCATAGGTGGAAGTCTACAATTGCTATGGGAAACCTATAGGTGAAAACTTATAACTACTACGGGTAACCTATAGGCAAAAATCTTATAGCTTGGTAGTTTCTATGGGAAAATTGTAGGTGTAAATCTTACAACTTTGTCATTACTACAAGTTGGAATCCCCTTTTGTTATGGCCTTCTCTATAAGTGTTGTGACCAAGCTAGATTCTTACAGTCTTATTCTACCCTTCAAATGTTTGTTAAATAATGTTGCACAAGTATAATCTAATCAAATAAAAAAACATTATTAATATATAACACAACATGTATATATTAATTCACACATATAATCATTCATTCATTCATTTACATAATTCATGGATAGTTCTAGGGATTCATATTGAAAAATATATATAACTAGGTATGAATGAGGTTATAAAAGGAGTAGTTGGTGACCTCATCACACATAGTTAGAGAAGAATCAAGATTTTTATATAAATACAAAGTCAAGCATAACTCTTTAAAATTTCCTATTATAGTCTAAACAACAAAAAATCTCCACACTTTGGGACCGATAGGTTACATGTATTTATAATCTTGGGATGAGAAGTCTTCATCTATTCAAGCTTCACCTAAAATTACAAGTCCAAAATTAGAGCCACATGCTCAAGATATTGCAAAATATGCATGAATAATGGAAGTGTCTAAACATAGAATCTCTAACAAAAATACAATATGTACAATAAATATATTAGGAGTTATAATTACACATTAAATATACATGCACATATATAATCATTTCAAATCATAGGGATGATGTGCAATCACTAGCTAGAGGATTTTGAGAAGAAACTAAAGTTGTAAGAGTAACTGTGAGTGAAATGAACACCAGACCTTTTAGAGTTTGCACTATTATAAACCCAGAAGACTGTGAGTCTTGAGCTATTGTATCAATAATTCCATCTAGTTGAGTAACCTAAACTAAAGATGAAGCTTTCTCTTTTTCTTTAAGTTTCTCCAATAATGTGGCCCTTGCCTCAAATTCTTTATTTATACTATCAAAATTGATTAAATAAGGCTTAAAAATTCTACACTATTTAGACATTAACCTACCTTTTTATTAATCAAATATCTTAAATCCATCTATTGAGGCTTCAACCTTAGTTACTCTATTCTTATAAAAATTGACTAGGTGTAAAACCTCCTTATTGGTACTATAGATGGTTTCCTCCACCTCCTTCTCAAGAATGTTTGTTAATTCATGAAAGAGGGTCCCAAAATTAACCCTATTAACCAACTAGATAGAATTATTAATCACTTGAGTGATCCTCACATATACTAATATCTAGTAAAAATTCCCAATAATACCCTCAACTGATTAATCCAACTAAGAGAGGCATCTATTTTCATAATGACATAATTCAAGTACCACACCACATCCATACAATAAATTAAATTCAAATGGTTGAAATAACTATTCCTTAGACACAAAATCAATAAATTCAACTTATTTTCCAATTACTTCATCTGGTGCCACAACTTGGTGATGTTTACATGGTTAGGTTGGGTAGCTGCTTTGGAGGCCTGAATACTATTAAAAATATCATATAACTTATTGGTTTCACTATGCAACGTCAACAACAATTTCTTAAGGGGTTTGGGTTATTTGAATTTGTTTTAACCTTATCAATGCCTCCTCAGTATTTTGGTGCATTTTTTTGAAGGCTACCCTTGTGGAATCAATGAAATCATTGAAGTTCTCAATATATTCTAAAGGGTTCCCTAGGTTTTTCTTTAGTTTATTTGCAAGAGGAAAAATATTTTCTCTCTACTCTAGTTCCATATCCTTACCTATACCAAGGCACACCTCCTACCTCTTCCTCACCCTTTAAATTATCCCTTATCAAACCTGGTGGAGACTGTGGGTAATTAAATTACAACTAGATTTTTTCTTTCATCCTTGGCTTCCTCCATCTCTTTCACCCAATGGAGAACTATGAGCACCCTTATTTATTCAAATGGAGTTAGGATTTGAGATGAATAAGTTTTAGGATTCATAAGAGGATGTTTGATTAATGGAGGAACTATGGAAGCATTAATCTGAGTGGGAAATAGAAGAGACTAGTATAAAATTCTCTCCCCTAGAGAAGGCTCTCTTCTTGGTGAGACCTCATCTTTATACCTAACTAAACTAAGGGTTCTCTCTATGGTCATTGTGGCTAAGGATACTGGTGAGGCCTATGGAATGGGAACTCCTTTTTTTGACAACTTTATCTTTGACATGGGTGGGATTTAAAGATCAAAAATAGACATAGATACTTGGTCTTCAATATGGACCATCTTCTCTAATATCTTCATTGACTTAGGGGAAATAATTGATGAATCCTTATGAGGAATAAATAAAAAACCTTGATAAACAATAAAATTAAAATTTACAAATTATATTTCAACATTAATATATGAATAAACAATAAAATAGACTACTTCAATAGTCCTTTGGCTTGGGTATTCTATGAGGACTTGTTGCTCTCCCAGACTCAAGGCTTTGGATTTCTAAAACTTTGCCTTTTCATCATTTGGGTGAGTCTCTTCAATATTTCCTTGCTATGATTCTTTTGTTTCCTTAAAATCAACTTATTCATCTTCATCATATAGTTAAATAACCAATGATAGTGGTTTTATTTCTTCTTTCATAAGTAACCCTGTCGGAGTTTCTCCTTCATTTTCTTTCTCAGATTCCTCAATATTAGATATAGCAATAGATGGTATTTATTCTAAAGATTTCTCTCAATAAGATTATGAAAATCCTTTGTCTTCCTCTGGTAAGTGATGATGGGGCAAGTGGAAGGTCAAATAGAAGGTGACATAGCTAAAGGAACAACAATGGAATGAGGCATCATAGGAGATGATGGTGAAGGCATGATAACAATTTTTTTGGAGGTGGGATGAAAGGTGTTTGGAGGTGAAATGGTAGAGGTACTATGAGTAAAGGTATCTTCACCAATGGATGTAAGTGATGAATGGATATCCATAGTATATGTGGGAACATCAAGAATAGTTAGAATGGAAGAGAAATAAGATTTCAAGAAATATGGAAGACCCACCTAGGTCACATTTTTTAAGGGGGGAAAAGAGTCATCATAAAACTGCTCTTCCTTTCTTCGCCTAGAGAAGATACCAACCTATCTCTTATAGTTATTGTGCCCAAAACTTGGTTTTCATGATATTTTGTCAAGGAATGGACCTAGGGACTTGGAAGACCCATTAGAATATCCATTCTGAGCTAAGGACTAGATTCTCTTTGAACACTAGAGTTAGTTGGCTACTCATCTATAGGGTCTTGTAGAGGAGAAGGATGTTGATCCTATTACTAATAGATATGATTTTGGGATGGTGGCCACTAGTTATTTAATGTCCTCTCAGATTCTTCCTCAATGGCCAAAGTATTATACTATAATATATAAGCCTAGACCATGGACATCGACTTATCCTTCATATTCTTATATTTAGCCAAATCATTAGGCACATTATAAAATATGGGATCATGGTTGTACTCCACATGCCCATAAGAAACATTCACCTTATTTTTATCCTAAATATATTAAATGTATCCTCTAAATCTTTTACTTGAATCCCATTCTCTGAATGGCACCAATTTTAGATTGTAATTGGTCCTAATTTTGTTGGCCTAGTTGAAATGTGATCTGATAACATACTACATTTGGTCGATTCTCATGGGAGACTTAAAATAATAACCTAGATGCCTTTGACCTAGTTCCTCATCAATATTTTTATAAAACTTAAAAGCTAATTCTTATTTAACAATCTTATCCAAAACATGGTGTGCTAGTAATAAGGGATAAGTCCCCATTCTTTCAATCTAAAATATAGTAACATCTGGGTAGAACCAATAATCTCCCCATTTATGGATCATCTTCAAAATGTTCTCAAACAAAATAGGCATAGATTTCCAAAGGATTTCATGATATATCTGAGGGTAAAATTCATTTTATATTTTTTTAATTTCATACATGTATCTGTGAATGAACATAAATGTATGATCACTAATTATATTAGCCACATATTCTTCTGAGGGTTATCACACTAACCATAGGTTTTGTAAATAGTTACCATAACAACATATAAAAAATAGGAAATCATGTAAAAAATATCATTTTATGTACTTTGGTTTAGAGAGAACATTGGGGACTTTATCCTAGCACAAATATTTTTTCCCAATGCAACCAATTGATTAGAGGTTAAAAAAATGTCCAACAATAAAACCTACTCAACTTGAACATATGCAATACTCAAAAAGCCATAAAATATATTCAATAGAGCCATTTATATCCTAAATCTAAGCCTAAATTTAAGGATGCATTGGATATAATGCCTAATTTGTGATTCAATTTATGTCCTTCGATAAGCCACTCTTTCAATTTACCCATTATAGTGTTTTGTTCAAGCTAGACATTAGTTGAGTTTTGATTGTATGTTGTTTTAAGGTAAGGTAACCTAAGATACCTTTTGAAAGAACATGTACACAACCAATTTATTGTTTTTACTATTATATAAGCAATCACTAGAAAATTTTCCATTGAAAAACAAATCTCTGTGAAGCTCTATGGATGGCATTACCTCTAGTTTTGCAACTCCCTGATGAAGACCCTGCACCTTGATGGGAAAAAAATCATCAATGTATTGCTTATAGGATGTCATAATTTTATCCTAATACAAGTACAAAATTAATGAATCTACTTCATTTTATAGTGCATAATAAGGGTGGAATTTGAAATCTAAAGCACTTTTCTCCAACACTATATCGGTGAACTCAATAATGCTAGTGAAAGAATATAAAGAAGGGACATTTGATTGTTTGGAAGTTTATTCCATTGATGAAATCAATGTATGTGTCTAGTTCTATCCGAAATACTAGTTTGAATTCACAAACACCACTACATAATTAAGGATTTAAAACGTACAAGATCTTGAATATGTAGTGTTTGATTGAGAATAATGGATAAGTGAATTCTACTTTGGTGTATATTTTGCATATATCATTCACATGCTTCAACCATTGAATGTATTCATGTGCCATTAATCAATATTCAAAATTTTGGTTTAAATTACCATTTCATTATGAAAATGCTAGTCAGCTTTAGTCGATTTAATTACCTACCATATTTCAAACCTTTGTTAACTCTAAATGTTCAATCATTGACTTCGAGATAGTTATCAATGATGATTATCACATACTCAAGATCAGTTCTTTTGGATGATGATAGGTGTCAACTCCTTGTTCATATATGATTCAAATCTTTCAATGCACTTGAACCTTTTATGGTCACAAGTTGATGAGATCACACCACATGTTGAGATATCATATGCCTGGAGATAATGAAATTTTAAGGCATTAGACCATATACGAAAGAATTTTTTAATCTTCTAAGAACCCATTCTAATGAAGGGATGTAAAGTGTCATACATTCAAGGATCTAGGAGTACTAAAAAATGAGGTAAAATCCCTTTTAAATTTAAACCTTGCCATTTAATCTTTCAAGATCCCATTCTAATGAAGGGATGCCAAGTGTCATACATTCAAGGATAAGAGAGTACCAAAATATGAGGTGCAAAATATTTTAACTTTGAAAATTGTCAATTAACTAATAAATTTATGTCTCTGTAATACCTTGGGGAACACTTAAAATTGTGGCTTCCTTATAATAATTTCATAGGTAATTTTGATACCTTGAATCCACTATTACACATGTTTAAAAGGTACCTCTAAAGGCAATACAAAGCACTATTGATGTTTAGTAGGAGTGTCAATTCATCAATTCTTTAGTTCTAGTTTACCAAGTAAATAATACTTTGATAGTTAAAAGTCAAGAGTCAAGGTATAACACTCTATGTTAATATCCCAAATAAAAGTTTTGAACATTTTTTTTAGAACACCAAAATGTGAAAAACTCTTCTACCAAGTAAAATCACTAAAGACCTAAATGTGTTTGAGGGACCTATGAGATATAAGGTATCACCCATTAGTGCCTTAAAAGTGTAGAAAAACTTCATTCCTATGCATGTTGAAGGTACCTCCTAGGAGATACCTTCAACATCCCTTATAATTAATGATAATTCCCTTCAAGGTATCTTCCATGAGCCCATTTTAATGAAGGGATGTTAAGTGTCATACTTTCAGGGATTCAAGAGATTAAAATTATAAGGTGAAAAGCATTTTAAATTTATTGCAGAATGTTTGAAACCTCTTTAATACATTTTTGGGTACCTTCAAGGTATCACCTAGGAGATACCTTGAAGGAACCCTTGAAGATATTACAAATCCATTCAAATAGTTCCTTCAACATGAAAGAAAATTATGCTTTCTCTTGATATTGGTCTTATGCACCAATTGAAGTTTAAATGAGGAAGCCTCACACCATGTGTTGATATCCCACTAGTATTTGAAAATTTTAATAGTTTTAGGATACTTCCATATAAGAATCTAAATGGCATGGCGAGTCTATTCAAATTCAATCCATGTCACAAAAACCCTTTGTTAGAGTATTAAATGCTAATAAATGAGTATTAACTAAATTTATCACTTTAAAATCGAACACAACGCTAAAAAATATGCCATAAAATATGTTATAAATGTCATTGCACATGTTTCAATAACATAAATGAATAAATGAATAAGATTTCTAATGTTTTGTCAAATATTACAATTAACCAATCAACAGATATTATCATTCATCATCATAATTATGCTCTGATGACAAAATTGGGCATTGGTATTGATAATAAATTTATTTTTTTCCTTTATTTGACTCCACCATCACCATATTTTATCTTTGGTTAGTCCAAGTTTATTTATTTCCTTCCCAGCATGGTTTTTTTCTATAACCTATCTTTAAACTCTTTGCTCTTGTCATCTAGTTCTACTCAATGTTCAATGAAACATGATGTGCAAGAATATTTAGATCATATTTTTATCTATTTCCTTGGGATAAAAACCACAAATGTATTTAATTTTGAGAGCATAACCTCATCATCTGTACAACATCTTATGGATTCCTTCTAAATAAGTTTTGAATGTTATTCATTCTATCATCAGGGAATAATTCATATTTGCTACTAGCATGATCAAAATTAGTTCAATGGTTGCCTCTATATTTTATACCAACATAAATTTATTTGTCTCCAAAAAGGATAAGGTAAAATACTTAGTTTAATTTTTTATTAATCATGTCTTCAGGGTCGGCCTAGATGGAGCAATAACAACCCTTGATGGTGATCAGGGAGAATCTCTACCCTTCTCTAAGAAAGACAAATTCAGGTTCATTCTAATGGCCATGTTTAGGGACTTGGAAAGGATGTTTTATCTTCTCCATGATTAAATTAAATCCCTTATTTTTAAGTTAAAGTCAAATATATTATCTAGTTCATTATTTAACCCACCACCTTTAAACAATGCTTTGTCGCCTCTACCTACTCTATAACACTTACATGATGTTCATAATTCCTGCCCAAGGATTGAATCAGTCAAATTATTGTCCAAGATGGTATTTCATGTAATTTCAACTTCTTCTCCATGGATGGTCAAAAATACTATGATAATAATTTCCAGGCTTCAGACAAAAAATTGGATGTAGACAAAGGCAAGTCCAAGTAGTTGGACACTTTGTCTACATCGATGGTTCCTTGTTCTAATGTGGTGGCTATAGATTTAGCTTATAACAAACATCCTTTATTGGGTGTCAATTATTCTATTCTTGTGTCTACTTTCAATTTCATCAAAAGCATACAAATTGACTAGATTTATGAATGTTTGTCTACTTTTTTTTGCACCCTGCTAATACATTTTAAGTTTTTTGTAACTCAGCCTATGTTATGTAAAGGAAATTAAAATATTTTGATTAGTAATTTTTTTGTATATATATTAAATTTTTTTATTAGAAATAGTTCCCATAAACCTGTTATCTATAAGAAAGAAAAAAATTAAAAAATAAAACATAAATTGTTCAGTTATTCCAAACCTAGCAACTGGGTAAATACAAACATTGAGACTACTATATTAATACAATAATATAGATTTTAATTAATGATGCATCCAATTATTTTTCTCTACCTTTTTTTTTCTTGGACTATTATTAATACCACCAACAACTTTTATACTTATAAAGTGATCCCATGAAATCATGGCTTTTTTTAAAAATCTCCTTTTTTTCATTCTATCAATCACTCATTAATCGCTCCATGTAACCATTTATTTTATCACATGAAGGTAATAAAGTCACTTCATGAATCTTATTTTTATATAGGGAAAATCAAACCCATAAATGGATATAAAAGAAACAAATTATAATCAATATGATCATGGATTAAATATGCTCTTGGCATAACTATTAGATAAATTTAGTAGAGGGACACATTTGTAGGTAAAAGAATAAAATTTATATAAAAAAATTCATTGTTGATAGCATATAATATGGGCTTCATTAGTGGTAGGTGTGGTGCTAAAATAGACACTAAATAATGTAGACATATGCTTGTGGTCCCACCACCACTGTCACTCAAGCTCGTTCCCATGTTATTCGTGGCATGGAAAAATAAAATAAAGGAACCTGTCCCAAAACATACCACGTATTACATGAAAATACAATGTATGTTTAAAATATATATTTTTATTTATATATGCATCCATAATGAATTATTATATTAGTTGAAGGGTCATTTTTATTGTGGGATTGGGTTATTTTAAAAAGTGAAATCAAGGCATTATCTAACATCTAAGATGATTGATCTAACACAAGGTGATCCCCACTATAACCTTTGTGATTAACATAAAGATAATGGTATATTATGTTTGTTGTTATGTACCAAGCCTTCCCACCAATAAACACTATCATTTGTCCAAAAGGTATGAGTTACGTAAGAAGGGATGAATTTTTTATTTTGGTAAAATGGAGTTTTATAAAGTGAAAGAGTGTAAATCAACAGTCATACCTCACTCAAAACCCATGACCATTTATCTTGTACCAAATTATGTGCAAAAAATGTTAAGCAACAATAATTTGATACTTAATCCTTCAAAAACATATATTTCCTAACTAATGCTCCCTTAGATTTTATATTTTTTTCTAACAAGGATAAATAAGATGCTTATGGAGACAGGATCAAAAAGTAGTTGCCCTTTCTTCTAAGGGTTTGAGTATGGTGTTTTTGTATGTTTGTAAGCCTCATGTAATTTATTTAGGTGTCAACATATTAAAAACATGGACAAATGAAAAATATAAGATAAATTTTGAGACCTCAATGTGTTATCTCCAAATTAGTGGCATTGTAACATTTATTTGAGTCACACATCAAACATGGATCCCTATCACAATAAAATAAACTCTCATGATGTCTTTTTCCACCCTTGATAATAGAAAATTATCAATCAAAGATAACACCACCATGCAAGCTAAAAACACATTAAGTTATATCAGGAGAGTAAGTGAATTCATAAGTTAGCTCAAGATCAAATGGGTGTGTCATCATTTGAATTGCTTTGATATAGCTTCAGCATTAATTTTCAGTTCATGCACCATTAATGTCCAATTTTTATAGCTTAATTTGGTTTGTTTAATATGAAATTTTCCACCTTATTTGGTGGGTATTCCATGTACACACTGTTGATCTTTAATAGGAGTACCACATCATTACCCTCTACTAAGTGTCATTTTATCACTTCTTTGACTTTAGTTTATCAACTAATAAATATTTTGGTTGTGGGAATTCAGGATTCAAGTTATAACACTATTTACAAACATCTCTAATAAAAGTTTTAAACATTTTTATTGAATACCAAAACATGCAATTTCGGGTCTCACATCCTAAATTCTTGAATAATCTATTCTAAAAAATCCTTCAAATGAAATGTTAAAGAATTAAATTCTTATGGGATATGTAGAGTGCATAGTTTCAAAGACTAAAATGCATCAGAGGGATTTTTTGAGTAAAATTACCAAATAAAATTGTCAAATGAGTGCCACCTAGTAGGTCCCCAAAGTGTGAAAGCATGACACACTTAAAATTTTTGCTACCTTGTAATACCTTCATGGGTAATGTGAATGTATATATTATGAGATATACCTTGAATACTCTATCCTAAATTTTTAAAAGATATCTCCTAGGAGATACCTTGAAGGTACACTTGAAATTATTATAAGGCCCTTTAAGATATCAACCATTAATGCCTTCAAAGTGAAGGAAAATTTCACTCCTATGCATGTTGAAGGTATATCTTAGGAGATAAATTAAATGTCCCCTAGAATGTATTATGACACCCTTCAAGATATCGTTTGTGATCCTATTTTAATGAAGGTATGCCAAGTGTCATAATTTTAGGGATCTAGGAGAATCAAAACGTGGGATTCAAAGCCTTTTAACTTTATTGAAGAATGTTTGAAACCTCTGTAATACATTCACGGGTAAGTTCAAGGTATATCCTAGGATATACCTTGAAGGTATTAAAAACCCATTCAAATTGTGCCTTCAAGGTGAAGGAAAATTTCACTCGTGTACATGTTGAAGGTAGTTACTAGGAGATACATTTAATATTCCATTAAATGTATGACCATTGACAATGCCCTTCAAGTTATATCTTGGGATATTCCTTCAAGGTCATTCAAACATCCTTTTAATACATTCACATGTACATTTAGGGTATTTCCTAAGAGATACATTGAATTAAAAATTCAATCTTGTGCATGTTTGAAAGGTATCTCCTAGGAGATACCTTGAAGGTACTTATTGATGGGAATTTTGACACAACAATCAACTGTAGGATAGGTTTGATGGTTATATTCCATTGAAAACCTCTCTTGAAAGAAATATTTCCCACCCACTCCTAAAAATAATGGGTGAGGGCACTTCACCAAGGTTTATTTCACCTACTCTAAATACGTTGAACCTCACTCAGTAGCTTTTTGAGACCATTTTATCTAAAATTATGATACAATCACAGTTGTAAGGTTTTTTGGGTGTTTTTATTTTCGGGTCTTGGTGTTGGCTATGATAATTTTCATAAACTTATCCAAGTCAAAAAACATTATAATACATTCAAACTTTTGGCTCTTGTCATCAAATGTTGGGAATTTATTGAATGAAATGTCCTAGACCCTCACATTATTCACATCATGTGTAAAAATTTGGTGTTGATTGATATGCATCATACTTTTGGATTTGTACATCATATCATCATTCATGTGACTGTTTATGTCTCATCCTACACATGGAGGTTGATTTATAATTTTGAAACAATGATGAAGCTGTGGATTGAATATCATCCACAATTATCCAATGTTTTAAAACCTCACCTTAGGTCCCTTAAGTTGTATATGTGAAACATACTTCCCCATCTTCTTTCTCCTTTGAAATAAATTTTTGTATATTCCTTTGTCTATTAATTTATATTTTTTGGTGTTTTTATTTAATTATAATCCTTGACACACATAATACTTGTATTTAAAATGCCCTCTACTTTCCTTTGGTTAGTCCTACTTTGTCCATGATATTCCTTTGCAGGATTTGTCATAAATTCAATGGGACATTTGAGGTATCTCCTAGGAGATATCTTCAAATTATTATTAGTGAAAAGGATAGCTCAACAATTACTATTTTTAAAAATTACATCTAGCTCACTAATTAAAAACCCTAAGTATGTATGGTGTTATAATTTTAGGATATGCTTAGTAATTGCATGATATGTTAGAAATTCATAGTCCGCTATTAGGCAATCCCCTTGAATGAGTTTTAAATTTTTATATATATAATTTATTTTTGTATTAGTCATATATATTTAGTTTATGTCTAAGTTAGTTTATATATTATGAAGATTTAATATGTATTTTATATTTTAGATTATAATTCACATTTACTGATATACAAATAATCACTAGTCAATCACAAATAATTTCATAAGTGATTCAATATGAAACTTACATTTTACAAAAGCTCAATAATTAAATAATTTCAATGGATTTTCAAAATGTCTTCAGGTGATAAATAAATTCCCACACTTAAAAGGTATAAATAAGGCCTCAATCAAATAAAATTTGAATATAATACCATTTAAAATACCAAAACTAAAATCAAATCGACATCTCCATCTTCCATTTTATGGTGGCAACAATATTAATCTTACTGATTGGTAATTTTAAGTTATTTAGTTCAAAAAATATTCATAGAGATTTTTATTTATTTAGAATTATATATATAAAAAAGTCATCTTGAATTGGAATAATCCTTGCCTATGATAAGGATAGCTTAAAGATACCATTCAATTCCAGCTTGAAGTATGGAATGGAGAAGAGGGAATTCTCAAACATGCTATAACTAATTACAATAAATTTACACCTAGTAAAATGGAATTGACAAAAATGAATATTTTTATTCCTTGTGAAACTTTTAGGTTTTATTTGAATAGCTATGCCAACCTTGAAATGTTTGGTTGAATAGATAGAGATAAGTTGGTCCTCATAATACAAAATATGTTGAAATAAAAATATTAACGAGGGGCACCTAATTATTCTACTTACCACCATGTAAATATGCATTTAAGATACCCTGTAATGATGGTAGAAAAAACATTGAAGAAAATAAGACAAACAAGGGCAACATATTTGTACATAGATTTGAAAAAATCTATAAAATTACTCACACCCATAGAGAAATATAAGATCAAACAAAAGGTTGATACATTTTTGTTGGCACAAAGTTCTAGTTAGACATAGTGAATTATCTGCATGGTATATTTCCTTTACCGATTATGCCTTGAGCATTCTTGTAGAGCAATGTGAATTGATAGATGTTAATATCAAGATAAGAAATCTGAATGAAAGAGGCCTGAATGCTATAATTCATTTATGCATAAAATATAATGAGGTTCTAATTAAGGATGATTTGTTAATTCCTTTTGATCCAAATAACCCTGAAATTATTATCAAATCAAAATAATTCCTTGAAGATATGATGGAGAAAAAATCCATAAAGTTCAAATTTGGAGATGGCCAACACACAATTACAACATGATAGAGAATTATTTTAGATGAGGAATATAATTCACTATCATTGAGAAACAAACATTATGTTAGAAGGGTAATATTTTTGAAAATAATTACTCCATTCCATATTGTTCACAAATATGTAACCAATATAATGAATTAAATGAAGAAATTTGTAAGGCTTAATTTATAGAAAGAGTTTGATCTTCACATGACCTTATCCAACTAAGAGGTAGAAATAATTTTGAAATAGGGGGAAAAAAATATAATAAATATATGATAAAGATAGACACTTGTTCACACAAATGAACTGCTCAACATAACAACTATAGGAGAAAAAATGCCTTCTTCTCATGGAAAAACTCATTTGGGATTGTTCTGATAAGGCATTTAATTTATTTGAAAGTTATACTTTACTACGTTTAGATAAATAATATTTAAATATAATTAGTACAATAGTAATAAGAAACATTCAAGGGATTTCAAACAAACAAAAAATAGAACTAGCATATTTATTGGAAAAGGGGACTATTTTCTTCTTGAAAACCTTTGGATGCATCAGCATGGACACTTGGTGCAAAAAAGTAAAGCTAGAATGTAACATATTATCAAAAATTGAATGTTTTTTCACAAATCATGATCTGACACTTACATCAGATAAAAAAATTACACCTTAAGAAGTAATGGAGCTTTACATAATTTATATGAAAATGTTTAAATATTTATGTGTCATGAATGAAAGTATTTCAAAAAATAAAAAAGCTAGGAAGCATTATCTCAATATTCAATTTGGAAAAATATATAGATAGTGATAAAGGTCAGCTTCCCAAGATAGATACAAAAATCTTTAGCTACCATTACATCCCACCATGTCTTTGGCCATCCATTTTAGATGATTTCAGTGAAATGTTCATTGTTGGTGTGAATGTTGATTTGATAATTATTGATTTTTTGAATGTCAATGAAGATTTTAAGGATGAACATATTTGCCTATTTATTCAAGAATTGATTGATAAATTTATTGTTGGGTATTTCAATGTATTCATCATTCACAAATTTGAACATTACTCTGGCATTCAAAAATCTCTTGAAAAGCTGTGTGTTGGTCCTTTCCATTATATGCAAAATATGAGTGTCATACTTTGGGGTTTATATAGTGATGGATTAAATTGGGATCATATTACAAGTATCAAATTTTATCAGGATTTAACTAATTTTTATCTTGAATATTTCATCCTCCATTCACAACAAAGTAAATTAGAGGAAGGTGTTGGCATCAGTAAAGATGTACCAACATTTTAATTGATTAGTTCACATAAAGGAGGAAGGCCATTCAAAAATGAATTAGATAACTTATTTTGGGATAAAATTGTTTTTTAATTTTAATAATTTAGATACAAATGAAGTTTTAGGGGTATATACAGGATCTAGATTGGTGTGTGCTTGTACACAAATGCAAAAGAATTTATCTTGCATTATAGAAACTGAAGAACAAACAATTTTTAATGTTGCATTTCAAAAATATTTAATAAATTCATGGAAAACAATGCCACAACAACTAATTTGATCACTACCAGGTGCATAACATTTTCAATTTATTTTATAACCAAGCATTACTTTTAAAATAAAACATCTTAACAATCTTCCAGTGTGTATGCTTTATTTTTTAAACCTAACAACTTAGCAATATTTTAGTATGTAGCAAATATGTCATTAAATGAAAGTGGAGAAACAATAATAATAGAAAATCAAATCAATAAACATGACAAATTGCAAGTTGAAGAAGGTAAGATAAGATTATGCATATTTTTACAATTATAGAATTTTTTACTAATCAATTATTTATAGCACTGACAAATTTTTTTTTGTATATTTATGTCTCAATTAAAATAGTTCACAACATAGTTCTACAACTTTCTATCTCAAACAAAACCACCCAAGACATAGATCTGTAGCTAGAAGCCTCCATGAAAACAACACATCAAGATAAAACACCATAATAAAATACTTTTTTAAATACAAATATCAAATCAAATGATGATGAGAATTTTTAGTTACTACATTACATAATTCCTTGTAGGGTATAAAGAATAAAAGCTTCAATCAAATAATGCAACTAGAAAAAATATAAAAAAATCCCCAAAAGTGAAAAACCCCTTTCAATGAATGCGTAATTATAAATTTTCATATACCAAAATATGTATGTATGTATATAGGTATGTATGTATGTATTATGCTATATGAAATTGTCTAATTAAACATTCATTAAAAGGGGATTGTTTATTATTATCTCTACTTATTTAAACACATTATAATTGATTTTTTCTTTATTGACATGACAGAGTAGAAGATAATAAAATATAGTGCATCAGCTTGGGATTTAAAAGTGTGGGTTCATTTTATTTTTGTGTCAAATTCAATGTGGTTGTATTTACCTATTTAAATATTTTTTAAATGTTGAATCTACCCTATTTAAAATAACTCAATATGTGATATATTGTGTCTTGAAGACAATAAATTGTCTTCAGAGTATACATGATCTTTATTTTAAAGCCACTTTGGTGAAAAAGGGTATAGAAACATATATGGATGTATGTATATATATATTTGTGTGTGTGTGTGTGTGTGTGTGTGTGTGTGTGTGTGTGTGTGTGTGTGTGTGTGTGTGTGTGTGTGTGTGTGTGTGTGTGTGTGTGTGTGTGTTTGTGCATGCGCATATGTTAAATGGCATAAATAGATTGTAAAAGTAATCATAATTTTTTTGGTTTTAGAATACGATGAGTTTTTAATTTAACAAATGCATAAGAAGTGTTTGTTATGGTCAAGTTATTAGGATTCATTATAAACATGTATATACATATGTATGTTACAAAAATGGCAATAGAAATTGTAGATATGTGTATAATAAGTCTAGTTACATGTGCCTGATCATGTATATAATTTTTTATATGTTTATATGAATTTTTATAAGATTTAAGGAAATGCAAATAAAAATGCATCAAATTATTTAAATGCAATATGTTTATATGTTACAATATAAAATGCAAATTAAAAGTGCATCAATGATCAATGTAGCATGTAAAACATTTTCTTGGAAACTTTTTCATGTTATATTTCTTATAATATAATATTGTTAACAAATGATTGATTTTTTTAACAAATTATAGACGTTTTAAAGGAGGAGTTAAAATTGACTTATAAAAAAACTATCGATTTTAGGGTTGGATGACTTATTATTTATTGTGCACAAAATAAATGATATGAAAATGAATGTAATGGGAAGACAAGAAGATTGTATAATAGGAAATATGTCATACTAGTCTATAACTCCACAATTTTAGTGTTATAAACTACTTATTTGCCCTTTCAAGGCTACATTTTATTTTATACCAATAAGTATTACTAAATTAAAATCCATAAATTTGAAAAAAAATGAATTACATTTGAAATAATTTAGATTTAATTTGTATCAAATTAATGCTAATGTTACTAAAATTCTAGTATACAATCAATAAATACACTTGAAAAAATCATATGGTGAAGTTACATCCTTCTAAACAACAATTCATAGTTGATGGCATGGATGTTTTGGTTTCTCCCAAGAATGTGATGATAGACATAATTTTGATCCTCCAATCCTTTTCATCTTTCCAAATTCCATTTACACTATATCTACTTGTCATAACTTCTCTCAATTATAATTTTTGTTTTGTAGAATATTTTTAAAATTTGTAAGTAATGAACACCATGTTGGAAATTGAAAAATCATCTTTAAAGGGCCCTTTAAAAATAACTTCATCTAATTTCTCTATATTTATATTAAATGGATTAGAATACAATATTTTTTCCCCACACAAAAATGAAATTTAAACTTGTGTAATCCATGTCTTGAAGGAGTACACTCAAATGATTGTCATCTATCATTAACCAAAGGCCATTTTGATTACACGACTGCAGTGCCACCTTCAAAATTTCTTTAGAAAGATCTTGAATATAGTATGACATATTTCCTATTATATAATCTTCTTGTCTTCCCATAACATTCATTCCATATCTTTTATTTTATCTTTACTATTGGGCTTCTCACCTACCATGTTGTTTACCTCCAAAACTCCAAATGGTCCACATAATTCAAATTTAAACTTGTTATACATTTAATTCATTCAAATGATCATGTTGCGGATGTCTATAGTTGACTAGGTAGGTGAAAATAGGGGCAAGGATATCATATTTTAACACTCCCCATGATACCTGACCTTCTTCGAATGATTTAATCAACATATTTCAACCACTAAAACATCAGTGTAACTTCACTTTACTAGGGTTTTTTTAAGGTCCCTATGAAAAAACCCCATGTAAAATTTTGGTGAATATTGAAAAGTACATTTCTAATTCTTGGAAAATTAAAGGGAAACTAGTTTCATTAAAAAGGCAAATCTTAGGTATAGCTTGACCAAAACACTTAGGCACCTCCATCTAGACTCATTGGATGGCACCCAAACCCTATGGATGGCATCCAAATGTTTTGGATAATGTCTAAACATTGTGGATGGTGTATAGAGGCTCTAGATGGTGTCTAGAGTCCATGGATAGCATCTAGACCCCATGTATTATGTTTAAAGGCTTTATATGGAACTTAGAGTCTATGGACAGTGTCCACATAATTTGCATGTCATCTAGAGCCTCTAAATGCCATCTACAAGATCTAGATGTCATCAATAGCCACTAGATGACATCTAGAGCTGATGGATGGTGTTTATAAACTCTATATAACATTAAGAGACTTTCAATGGCATCCACATCCTCTAGATAGTGTCTAGAACTTGTAGATGGCATAAATAGTGTTTGGAGGCCTCTAGATCCTATGGACAATGTCAATAGCCTATAGAGGCCTCTAGAGTCTATGGATGGTGTCCATAACCTCTTGATGACATCTAGAGCCTATGGATGACATTCACATCCTATAAATGCCATTCAAATCTTGTGGATAACATCCACAAACTATGAACACCGTCAAGAGCCTCTAGACCCTATCCATAGGCTATGGATGTTAGACTACATCCTCTAGGTGCTCATTTGAAAAATGGAAAATAAGGTCATCGTAAATGTATTTTATCTAAAAATTGATTTCATATTTGGACTCTTCTCAAAAAATTAAATAATTTTAAAAAATAAGTCACATCAATCCAACTCCATATGCAAAATTTATGCCCATTCAAAGTTTTAGAAACTATCTAGAGCTAGTAGACAACATCTAGATCCTATGGACAATGTCTAGAGCATGTGGATGGTGTTCAAAGACTATAGATCCATCTAGAGTCTCTAAATACCATCCACATGATCTAGACACTATCCATAGGCTCTAGACATGATCTAGAGCATGTGGATTCCATCCATGGCTCTAGACACCATCTACTAACTCTAGACGGTGTCCATAACTTCAAATGATCATAATTTTTGCATATGGAGTCAGATCGAGGTGATGTTTTTTGGAAATTATCTAATTTTTTGAGAGGAATCCAAATACAAAATTAATTTTTGGATAGAATACATCTATGATGACCTTTTTCCATTTTTAAAATAAACGTCTAGAGTGTGTAGTCTAGCATCCAAAGCATGTAGTCTAGCATCTAGAGCAAGTAGATGGGCATCTAGGGTATGCCACATATATTGGAAAAATAGATCAGAATGTATTTTTATGGAATGATAATTTATAGTCAAAATTATGGAATTATTTGTCAATAGTAGGACCCCTAAATCATATATACTATCCAAAAATTTTAGTGACCCAACACTCTTTCCCTGTCCAAAAAAATAGCCAACTCCATATTTTGGAAAATGGAATATCTATGAATTAACATAGATTCACCACTAAAAAACCCCTGCTCTTTACTTATCCATATGCTTCTACATATCTTTTGTTCAAGTGTGGAGCTTCCTTGTTAAAGTCATTAGCTAGACTATCAAAGTCTATAACTAGATTGTTGAAGTTCATAGCTAGACTATCAAAGTCCATAGATACTCTATTGAAGTCCATAACTAGACTATTGAAGTCCAAAGTTATATTGTTAGAGTCTAGATCTTCCCTATTGGAGTCCAAAGCTGGCTTGTTGGAGTCTAAAACTAGGCTATTAGATATAATATTTTAACACTCCCCTTATCCCTAACCTTCTTACTGAATGATCTAATGAACCTATTTCAACCACTAAAGCATCCTTGTAACTTATTTTTACTTTTCCATATACTTTTTCATCTTTTTTGTTCAAGTCTAGAGTTTCCATGTTGAATCCATTAGCTGGATTATCAAAGTATATAGCTAGATTGTTGAAGTCCATAGCTTTACTATCGAAGTAAATAACTACCATGTTTAAGTCCATAGTTGGACTATTGAAGTCTAAATTTTTCCTATTGGATTCTATAGTTGGCTTATTGGAGTTCAAAGCTAACTTATTAGAGTCTAGAGCTGGTCTATTGGAGTACAAAGATGACATAAGACCTTGTAAGTCCAATGTTATTTCATTAATAACCCCTAAATTTCTTATTAAGTGTATGCAAATTTCTTTTGACAATGGTTAAATTAGTGAAAGTATCAATTCGATGACCCACTTGACTCCTATCACCTCTTTTATTTTTGGTAGGTCAACTAACTCCCAAGTCTATCTTGCCTTTATGAGTCTATATGTATGGTTAAGAAGTATAATTTTATATTTTTGGTGAATATTTATAGATCATCCACATACAAAACTATAATCAAAATATCACATTTACTTGCTTTGATGTAGAATATGGGCTCACTAGCGCTTTTGCTAAATCTATTGCTCAACAAGTAAGAGTATATATGACTATAGCATTCTCTTGGGGATTTCTTGAGCCAATACATGAATGCCTTTTTTAGCTTATATACCTTGTTGTCTTTACCAAAAAAATCATATCTTGGTAGCTATCTCACATAAACATCTTCTTCTATCACTAAATTCAAGAAGGTTGACTTCACATCTATATGATGCACCTTCCACTTTTGTTGAACAACAATGGTTATGATTATCCTTACCATTTCTAGCCTTACTATAGGTTCAATTGTATCATTATTGTAGTCACATCCAAAATTTTAAAATATTAATATATGAAACTTATCCCTAGAGTATTATAAGAATTTGATCTCCATCCAAATGGTTTGCAATAGTCTAATTTATTTGGAGTATAGAATAAGTCCAAAATATTCCAATTTATTAGAAATTATCTATGCCCAATGGTTTCAAATAGTCCATTTTTTTTAGAATATTAAATAGAAAAACTATTTTTGGAGAAAATTTTCTCCACTCCACATTAGTGTGTATAACTCCAAATAATTCAAAATAGTCCAATTTATATGAAAATATCTTTGCCCAAATGGTTTGAAATAGTCCTTTTTTTTTGGAATATAGAAAAATTATTCTTGGAGATCTTTTTTTGCACTACACTTGAGTAAGTATAAGTCCAAATTGTTTGAAATAGTCCAATTTATTTGGAATATATAAGAAATATTTTTGGAAAAAAATTCTCCGCTCCACTTTAGTGGGTATAAATCCAAATTATTTGAAAAATTCCAATTTATTTGAAATGATCTATGCCACAATGGCTTGAAATAGTCTAATTTATTTGGAATATAGACAAATATTTCTGTAAAAAAATTATCCACTCCACTTTAGTGAGTATAAGTCCAAATTATTTGAAGTAGTAAAATTCATTTGAAATGATTTGTACCTAAATGGTTTGAAATAGAAAAATTTATTTGCAATATAAAAAATAAATTTGGATAAAAAAAATTCCACTTCATTTTAGTTGGTATAAGACCAAATTATTTGAAATAGTCCAATTTATTTGCAATATAGAAAAATTATTTTTGGAGAAATTTTTCTCCACTCCACTTTAGTGCCAAATTATTCCAAATAGTCCTTATTAATTAAACATGTCACATTATCATCAAATCACATTACATGTACACAATTTTTAGAATATTATATCATAAACCATGTATATGCATCTACACCTAATGAGGTTGTGCCTAGATGATGCATGAGCATCATGCAAGGCACCATGTTTCAATATATTTTGTTGCTATTCTAAACTAGGTTAGAGTTATAGGTCCAATAAGGACCCAATAAAGTGTTACTAGTCACTAGGTAGCTTAGTTTGGGATGTTTGTGGCTTTGGGAACTTTTCCTACCAAAACTCCATTTTTGAATATTTGAATTTAGTTAGAGTGTTAGGTTTTTTTTTGAGTAGTGTCAAGTGGTAAAATTTTGGTATAGGGTCTTAGGAGAGTCCATGTGGGGTTTATAAAGGTACTTAATGTATAATATTGAAAAACGTGGAAAAAACAAAGAATGTTAAATGTAATGTACATATGAGAGTTTGTTGTCATATGAGTTAGTTATGCAAGGAAACAATTTCTCAAGAGTATAAAAAGTTTTGGATTGAGAAAGGATTGGGTTTTTTAGTATAAGTTAGAGGTAGTTGGTAGGAAGTAAGAAGGTGAAGTTAAGGTAGAGGTATGGATAAGGAAGAAAAAAAACAAATATTTTGACTCTATAGTTTTTCCTCAAGATAGAGACACCATGTACATACATAGAATTAATAAAAGTATTGAACAGACTAAAATGATGTATCTATTTCATTGTGTTGACAAGTTTCATGAGTGAATTCTAGTATTTTGGAATATTTAAAAATGTTTGGAAACTAAGATCTGGTAATGTATGTTTCTTGATAAGGGTTTGTAGGTAATACTCAAAGAGTTTTGTGTATGGTCATTATGGATTGTAGACTAACAAAGAGGAAACCCTTTTAAAAATATGGTGATTAGGCCAAACTTGTGTTATTAAATGAGTGTAATCTTTCAAAAAATAAATATTTCATGAATTTAAATTTTTTTTTAAGTACAATAAGTAATTTTGATGCAAAGGTAATTCTATATGTATACTATGTTTAAGTGTTGACTGTAACCAAGAAGATGTTTGGAGAGTAAGTAAAGGATTGCATTGGAAGTGTGATGGTGTAAATAAATTTAATAAGGATAGGATATTGTAAATAAACTTTTAAAATAATACAAATAACCTTAGGTACATCAACGACCCTTGAATCATGTATATTTATTATAGTAGTCTATTTATGTAAACTGAGAAGGAATAAATTTGTGTTTAGAAGGTGTTGTGAGATTGATGAAGAAGGAGTAATGCTATAAAACCTTGTAGAAGTGTTTTTAATAATGTTTTTTAGATGGAGGATAAACCTGGATAATCCATTGGAAACATTTAGTAAGTATAATAACATTGTAAACCTTGTATTGGCTTGTTAATAGGCTGACTATATTACATAAACTATCAAAATTGTGTAGAGATAGTGATTGGGGATTGTAGAAGAAGACCTAAACTTTTTAAAAGGTGGAGTTAGAGTATGAAAACCCTAAATAAGTCATAATAATTTTTAAAATTCTCTTAGTAATAATTAAACAATTTTTTGAACCTCATGGGCCTGTCAAGCACACAAAAAACCCTAGACTAGGGTAAGAATAGTAAAAGGTGTATAAAATGAGTTTTAAAAATTGAATGAAACTTGGTGTATTAGTTTATTTTATTATGAGGAAAAATATTTTTATGGTTTTGGATTGGTATAGCCCCTATCTATACATTTACATTTGACTGAGTTGAAAATTGAATGCAACAGACCTAAGAAGGGTTAATATGAAAGAGAAAAAAGGCTAAAAAGGGTATCTAGAGGAAGAATCAGACAATGAAACTTTGTGAAAAGATATAGGGTAGTCAAAAATATAAATGGTTTTTAATTTTCTATTCCATATCATTTTTAATAGTCAAATTTGACAAAAAAAGGATATAAGAGGTGAAGAATGGTTAAGGGTTGGATGAGCAAAGTAGATAGTTAAGCTTGAGGGAGTATTTGAAGAGGAATGAGTCAAGTTGTTGAATATAAAATTAAATTTTCATGTTGATAGAATGTGTATGTGAATCTCTGTTCAAGATTCCAAGGGATTGGACCAAACAAGTTATAGACTAATATGTGTGTGTGTGTGTGTGTGTGTGTGTGTGTGTGTGTGTGTGTGTGTGTGTGTGTGTGTGTGTGTGTGTGTGTGTGTGCGTGCGCGCGCACGTGCTTCTATTCTTATGCTCTAAAATGCATAGTTTGATCCATCAAAGAGAGGTGCCTTATTTGATGAAGATCCTTCTTGACTAACCATTTGTGTTCATTGTTCCAAGATCTTCCTGATATGATTAAGATTATTATAAGGAACCATGGATCTGATACCAATTATTGGAACACAACTAGATATTGAGAGGGAGGTGAATCAATATATTAATTAACTTATCTCTTTTCAAAACATTTTAATGTAAGTTAAGACTATATGTAGAGATCACACACACATAAGAACACATAACATAAGATATATTGTGAAAAACCCAATATGGGAAAAACCACCATGAGAATAGTTGCTAAAAACTACCATCCTAATCTAGCCTCATAATAAGGAACATCACTAGTTACAAAATTTAAGGGCACCAACCCTAAGGAGACACCAATCCCCTTGTTTAATAGCTTCAAATCTAAGGAAGCACACATTACCTAACTGATCACCAACTTATCTTGTCTTATGGTACCAACCAAATAGATCCTTTTATGGATCTACAACTCTAGATTATAGCATAGATTCATAAATGAATCTAATCCTTCTATTCTCTATTATAGGTCTGATCTATAACTATTCATGTTCTGCACATAATCTCTTTGTGTCTTTCTTCTCTCTACCCCTTTATCTCTATGTCTAGATATGTCTCTATCCGACACACTTCATTTTTATTGCACTCTACTCCTCTATGTCTATATATTCTCTATTTGACATAATTTTAATAGCTCCAACAAAACTTGCTTGCATCTTAGATGTCATTTATAAAATAATTTTTCTAGGCTTCCATATCTTCCTTGTGTTCACACTAGTTTATAAACACATTACACTTATTTATGGACTTAGTTCAATATGAGTTGAACTGTAAGTTTAATTCATCTCAAAATCATGCATTATCACCATGATTCATGGTCTCATTACTATCAATAGCATTTTTGGACTCTAGTTTTGATGCACATGCATATTTACATAGATTTAATTGGTTACATTGATTAATCTTATTGTATGTGTCATGATTCATGGATTACTCACATGTTCCTACATCTGACTATTAGACTGAACATAGATTTAAATATTGATCATTGATCTTGCATTTGGTACCATGATCTAAAGGTCTATATTTAAATGGCTCAACTTTAAAATGTATCTATTTGATTGATCTCTAACAAGATCAAGTTATCCATTTGATCTTTATACTCTTCCAAACTTTAGCTTTTTCAACTTTAAAATGCATCCATTGATATTCTTAATCTAAGCTTCCATGTTTCATTCCATCTCAAAAGATTCACAATATTTATCTTTATCTAGATGTTAAACATCGAGATCTTTATCCCATCTCATTATTTCCTACATCTTTGGATCACTTTCACTCTATCGATATTCTCAAAATTGCTTACTATTTAACTTGACATTGTGTTGATAAAATTGAGCACTTTATTTTATCTAAGTCCACTCACTCCTTTATATCTCATTTGCATGATTATCCACTCACCGTCAGATCTTCTGATAGGCTTGATCTTTATCTCTACTTAGCTATTGAGAATATGATACTTAACATAAGTGTGTTCCTTATGTATATTATTATTAGTTCTTGCTATTGAGACACTTGGCATCCTTTCATTTCTCACTAATGATTTGACTTTAATTTACACCACTGATTTATTATGCAAGCTCCATGATTGTGACACTTGTCATAAGAACATTTACTTGGAGGTCATTTTGATAATTTGACTTTGTTGTGATTTTTTGGATATTTTGTGTATGATTAAGATATATCCATTGATCAAGATGGGACGTATATAAATTCTAAAACTTAGGAAATATTAAGTCCTTTGATCATTGCTCGAGCTGATAATT
>JARHVA010002469.1:285000-375000 GCA_037957365.1 Torreya grandis | reverse complement strand
ACCAACTGATTATCCAACATATGAAGTAGTGAAGGAGGATGACAAAGTTGTATGTGGGTTGAGTCTAAACCAAGAGCCAAAATCAATGGACGAGGTGAATTATAAGCTAAAAAATGAAAGAGAACCAATCTAGAGAGAAAAATAATAAGTGAAATATATCTTGAGTGATCTTGGAGCAAGAAAAAACTCTCAGGGTCATTATAGTAAGCAAGGAAGATCACCAAATAAATCACCAATAACATAGAAGCACAAATTTAAGCATGGACTCCCAATATTCAAGAAAAAATCAAAAGAGACTTAAGGAGAAGAGAGAGAAAATAGTCAGATGACCAAATAATGATCAAAATTTGGGTTATCTATCATGATATAAGATAGAAATCACCAAGAATGAACTGAAAGTGAAGCTGAAGAAGGTGAGAATAAACCCTCAAAAGTGAAGAGAATCATGTATGATATTCTACCAAAAGAGAAACCAAATTCTCTAAAAATGAACTAAGAAAGGTTCAAGAAGATGAAAGGGCTTCCTAATATTTATAATTATCATCCAATAGGGGCCAAGAATCTATAAATGAGAGGTTAGGATACTACTTTATATGGAACATAAGGGTGAAACATATTTGAAAAGAGTAAATTCTAACTATTTTGGAAAAATACAAAATCCCCCAATGGAATAAATAATTATGATACCAATATTACATCCTAGTATATGGTTTTTGGTCTAAAACATGTGGCCTAAGCCATAAGTTAGCCCCTAATACATGGCCTAGGTGAAAAAGGGTTTTTAGTGTTGCCAAAATGTGCCCAAAAGGGATTGGGTGTGTTTATAAGGTCCTTCAAGGGGTGAAAAGGGGCCAAAGGTGTACAAGTAAGCTTAAGGGGTGTCCATGAAAGTGGAATAAGATTAAAAGTAGGATAACTAGGTTCAATATTTTATGTATGAGCTTATGTGTAATCTTAGAGTGGAGTAAGGTCATGGGAAGTAAAATTACATATGCCCTAAATGTACAAGTAGTCAATGTTTGAATGAACAAAGAGTGTTTTGAGTACCTCGAGGCCACATAAAATCAAATAAAATAAATAACTAAAAATATAAAAGAGAACATTACCTATTTTTACCAGATAGGGATGGTGACAAGAGAATTTGATAACATGTTCCACAAGTATAAGTTAAAATGATATGCAATCCAAATCAAAATATAACTCCAACTCTATATCCTATATAGAAGGGACATAATAAAATTTTAAAATCCATAATGACATTCACCAGAGTGTCCACTTGATTTTTATTCATGTGAGGGATATAGGAGATCTAAAAGTCCTCAAAAGAGGATAGAAAATCAAGCAATACCTTGAAGAGGGGAAAAACTCAATCCTAAGGATGTTCCAAGCCCTGATGAGTTGATACATAACTAATAATTATTTAAATAACAACTTCTCATAGCACACATGGTGAATAAAGCATTAGCTAAAGCACCAATAATCAAGTGATACTCAATTGCATTATTCATCTCACTAGTAAGAAAGAAAGTAGCTATAGCAATCTCATTTCCCCATAGATGATTGATGATTTATGTTGTAGTGGTGTGTCCCAAGTTTCCTTGAATGCCACCATCTATGTGAATCACCACTAAGAGGTACCCCATGATGGGCATCAAGAAGGTAAGATGTGGTCACCAAAGGATTACCTCAACATGAAGTAAGACAAATTAATTTCATGAGGGAGGTGGATAACAAATCCAAGTTGAAATCAAGGTGAATGATCGATACTAGCCATGGTAAGAGGTGATAAGGGGTGGTAGAGAATTCATAGAAGATGAAGACCAATCAACATAGAGTAAAATAAGTCTCAAACCACCACAACCAATAATTGATAACACTTGTAAGAACTATAGTGAATGATAAAAAATGGGAGTTATAAAGTATCAACTATGGAACTATAGAGAAATTACTAAATAAAAGATAGAAAACAAGTCTCTTGTTTCCCAAGGTGTATCCAACATGGAGTTCACAATCCTTATATGCCAATGAGCACCTATAATGGCTCCTTGAGACTAAAAATAACCAAATCAGGCCCAATAATCCCTTCAAGAGACAAACTAAGGCCTTGATTGTGCTCAGAATGGGTTAAAAACTCTTTAGATAGAGGTTTCATGGTCAGAAACATAATGGAGGAAAAAATACCAAACAATGGGCCCACAAAAATCACCTTCATAGATTTTGATCAATTTGGGTGACAAAATGATCATAAAAACCATCGAACATGATCGTGAGGAGGATAAAAATATCCCAAGACTAAGAAGAGGCCAAAATGGGGATTAGGGAGTGAATTTATGGAAACCCAAGGGATTCTTAAGGCATCCTAGGAAATCCCATAGCCTAGTCCACTAAAAGGTAATGAGTTTGCCCAAAATGTCATGACATAGGCCAAAGAGGGCCCAAAATAGGCAAGAAAAATGATGAAAAGGGGGGAAGCAAAAAAATTATTAATTTTAACACACTATATAAACTAATTTATTAGGTAGTTAATTCATTTTCATGTTGTTTTGTCTTGCAGACACAAAGAGGAGTTAGAGTGTGAGAAGAAGGAGAGGAATATCAAATTGTGGAGCCACTACTATTGTACAGTGGTTGATCAAAAGAGAGTGTCCTAACATCAACTATGGTGAGATGTGATGAAGGATGGTAGGTGGCCTATGATAGATGAATACTAGCCAGAGAAGGCCATAGTAAGTCTTGAATGACCATAACCACTAACTAACACCACCTACAGGAACTAAGATGAAGGATAAAGGGAGTAAATACAAGACTAATAAAAAGAAAATAGTATCAGCACTAATTGAAAGAAGCAAAAGACTCTACTTATATCCCAAGGTGCATTTGAAGAGGTGTACATGATTTAAATGGATAAGGAGACCTGTAAGGTCTAACGATAAATGCCATAAGAGAGGTAGTCTACTAAATGGGGTCTTAGGGAGGGTGTTATAGTAAGATCTGGGATTTACCAAAGTACTACAAGCGTAGGCCTAGGCCTACCCCCAAGGTAAATCCACCACTTCACCCTAACTAAGGGCTTACCTTCAAAGAGAAAAGCTCCACACTTAGTGAAACTTCTTGAAATAAGTATCCAATGAGTGAATATATAGTTTGATGCCTAGAATAATAAGGAGGAATATAAGAGCCACAACAAGTGAAAGAGGAGTGAAAACTAATTGATACTCATCAAGGTCAAACTATTCATCTTTAACAAAATAAAATTTAGTGGTAGAAGCCTTGGGTGAACTCATAAGGCCACACGAAGAGACATCGAAAGCCTTTTCAAAGGGTTTTAACTTAGTGTAAATTAATACCCAAATATCTAAGTCTACCTCCAAGGTTTGAACCTCACCTTAATACACAAACTAGACTATAAAAAACATTTCCAATTTAATGGCTTATATAATAGTAGTCTAAGGATGGACAAGAATCATATTGTATAAGATTTATAAGCCCAACACATAAAATATGATCCTGACTATCTTGGGTTCAAACTTGACCTGAAGCTTCACATTTCACATTAGCATAATCATTTTTTTAGTAAAACTAACATAATTTTGGTGATAATTAGAGAGTTTTTTTATGATAATTTTGAGCTTGTTGAACACCCACAATGGCATTATGTTCAATAGATCTCCTTCATAAATAATGTAGCTCTTGATGTGGTAGTCATTGATTGAGATCTTGATGTGGAATGGAAACCTAGCCCTCTTTGTAAGAATGGAATCAGCTAGAAAAGAGGTTAGGCTAAAAAATAACATATTAACATTATTATTATGCCTTTAACCTATAGTGTGTCTAGGGATATGTGTGGCCAACTTATGGCTTACACATTTTCATATTAGCTTATTGTATTTATCAATGTTTTTAGTATGGTCATCCTATGGAATGACCATGGGTAAGTAGAGTATATATAGGAAGTAGTGGTTATTATTTTATGATAATATTATGAATTCTATTCTTATTGAATTATTATGGAGGTTTGCCCCTCAAAGTGGCACAATCATAATAGTCAAGTATTTTTCTCTTTTACCAATTGTTATTGTGGATTTACTTATTTTTCTCTTAATTCTGCCATATATAATTATACTATCACAAATAATCTAAGTAATTTCCTTAAAATTGGTATCAAATCATCAATATGAGCAATTTTTTGTGGTGTATTTTTTTATATCTAGTGTCCTGAGCACCAGAAGGCCGAAAAAGCATAACTTGTGATCCATGAAGAATTGATTTTTTTGTCACCACAATTTTATTCATGAGGTTTTTTCACAAAAAAGAAAGAAAAGTTTGGAAATTTTTTTACCTTGTACAAATTATCAGTCATTGGATTCATCTCTACAAGATGATTAAAATGGTATATTCTAGTGGTACACTTTTTTGGGTCAAAATTTTTCACCCTCATACACAATAACATTATTTAGATTCATCTCAGTGAGATGATCACAATAATGTATTCCATCGATACATTTTTTTAGGTATAAAAGCCTCCTAGGGTTTATGTATGGATATTCCAAACACTTATAGATGTAAGAAAGGGTAAGAAAATCCAAAAACTCCTAAAAAGGATGATAGGGAATCTTAAGCTTTTGATCCATCTATTTTGAAGGTATTTCAATAACATAAGTTAGAGTTGTAGGGAATGATGAAAAAACATGATTTTGATATGGTTCAAGGGGAAATTATAGGTTTGAGAGGGGACTTGGATAGCATGAAGGATTAGTTATAAAAAATATATGGGTAATTGGCTAACTTGTTAGCGTAACCACTACAAAATAATCCTCCACCACTTTAGTTTCGTTCTCTTACTCCACATAATACCAATACCAATTCTAGCCCTAAGTTGATGTTGCCAAAATTGGACTTGTGTAAGTTTGATAGTAATGATCCACTCATTTAGATCACTCATATTGAAAATTTATTTAATCTACATAAAAATCCATGTTCATAAAAAGTGGTTATGGACTCTCTCTATTTAGAACCTGAGCCATTAATTTGGTATCATTGGTTCTGTTCTCAAAATAAAAATAAGGGTGTCCCAATTTCATGGTCAATATTTTATAAGGAGTTGCATCTCCACTATCATAATAATGTCTCTAAAAATTAATTCATTCAACTGGACAAGTTGTGCCAAACTAGGACTATCGAGGACTACATTCATTAATTTTAGAATCTCTCCTTAAGTATAGTAGACATCACTAAGGAAACTCTAACTTACCTATTTTTTGGTGGCCTCAAAGATAACATCAAAATGGAGGTTGACATGTTTCATCCTAATACTATATCTGAAGATGTACCAAAGGCACACATGGTTAAATAAAAAGAGATGATCAAACAAAGACCTTTTACCAATGTTTGTGAATGTACCTTTCTAGCACCATCATTTCATTAGCCTACTATATTAACACCTCAACAAGTGGAAGAAAAGAGTGTAAAAGGTTTGTGTTTTGGTTGTGATAATAAATGAATCAAAGGGCATCGATGTGTTGAAAATATGTTGTTTTACATTAACGGTGCTAATGATGTGAAAGAATAGGAGGAGGCTTCATTGGAAGGGTTAGAAAAACCTGAGGATGAATCTAAATATTCTCAACCTACTATTTCCTATCATTCACTTTCAGTCATTAGTACTCCTCAAAATCTTAAGGTAGTGAGGTTCTTTAATAAACAGGACACTATGTTAACTTATTTTGTGAGTACACATAACTTCATCAATACTAAGTTGGCTGCTCATTTGAATTGTTTAATTTACCTATCTCTAGAATTTTAGGTCATTATTTTAGATGGTGGTATGATCAACTATTTTGGAAAATGTCATAGTATTAATATTTTTATGGGAGACTATTTGTTAGATTCACTTATGTTTGCTATTCCCATAGGAGGAGTTGACATTATTTTAGGGGTACAATGGATCACCACTTTGGGCACTATTGAGATGAATTTATAGTAATTATTCATGAGGTTCCATTTAGAAGGAATAAATTTTGAACTACATGGATTATGGGCTAAATCTCCACAACTGGTTAGTTCCCACTAGATGATGAAGATTCTCAAAAAAGGTGTAGAAGTTTTGTGTCATGCTTATTTTCCATGGAGGTTCAATCAACCAAGGAGTCTACACATCCTAATTTGAAAAAGGTGTTGGATGAACATTATGTTATCTTTGGTGACATTTTAAAAGGACTCCCTCCAAGTCATGCACATGATCATGCCATCAAACTCATTTCAGGAAGTACACCACCCAATTTCAGACCCTACAGGTATCTCTATGCCCAAAAGAGTGAAATTGAAAATATGGTACAAGAGATGTTAGAGGTAGGAATGATCTAACATAGTTAAATTGAATATTATTCCCTGATGGTTATGGTGCAAAAGAAGGATGATAGTTGGAGGATGTGCCTATATTGCAAAAAACTCAACAAATACACCATCAAAGATAAGTTTCTTATTCTAGTAATTGATGATTTTATAGATGAATTCCATGGTGATATTTATTTTACCAAGTTATATATTTACTTCAGATATCATTAGATTCACATCCATAATGATGACATACCTAAAACAACTTTTAGAAGTCATGAAGGCCATTATGAATTTATGGTCATGCCTTTTGGCCTCATAAATGTACTATTTACAATTCAGAGTTTGATGAATACTATTTTTAGCCCATTTTTAGAATTTTTTTTAAATTTTTTTTGATGATATACTCATCTACATAAAAATTTGTGAAGACCATTTGAACCATGTGAACCAAATGCTTTTAGTTCTAAAACAACATCAACTTTATGATAAACTATCCAAATGTGCTTTTGGTGTCCAAGAGGTGGAATATTTGGGTCATATTGTTTCACATGAATGATTCAAATTTTATCCTAAGAAAATCCAAACAATGATGGAGTGGTAGGTTCCCAAGACCCTCAAGAACCTTCACATATTTCAAGGGCTAACTAGTTACTATCGTAGGTTTGTCAAAAATTATGGTAGTATTTCAAGCCCACTCACCTATTTTTTGAATAAAGAATCCTAGTGGACTAATTCAACTACCAAGGCATTTGAATAATTGAAAATGGTTATGTGCACAACTCCTGTATTAGTTACTCTTGATTTTTCAAAAAACTTTTGTTATAGAGTTTAACACATTAGGATATGGCATGGGGGCTATACTTATGTAAGAAGGTAGACCACTGACATTTGAAAGTCACCAACTTAAGGGAAAAAATAGGCTCAAACCAAGACATGAGAAAGAGATGATGACTATTATAGATGAATTTAATAAATGGAGACCATATCTGATGGATCATCACTTTCAAGTAAACATTGATCATGATAGCCTCAAATATTTTTTGAAATAATTATTATCATCTGAAGAACAACAAAAATGGGTGACTAAAATGTTAGGATATGATTTTGAAATAGTTTTTAGGAAAGAAAAATATCAAAGAGAATTTGGTGGTATATGCCCTCTCTCAAAGGGATGAATCAGTTGAGGCATTGTTATGCATTATGACCATGTGGCAAGCAAATTGGCTAGAGGAATCAAGATCAGAATGGAAGAATGATAGTGTTACCAAAGATTTGATTCACACTCTTTAGTAGGGATCTAATGAATCTAAATATTTTACATGGAAGGGTATACATTATGGTATAAATATAGATTATACCTTTGTAAGCATTATATCCTCAAACATAAAATTCTTCAAGAAATTCATGCCTCTCCACTTGGAGGACACTTGGGACTTTTAAAAATATATCATAGAATCAAATAATAATTCTTTTGGTAAGGAATCAAAGTGGGTGTTTATAAATATGTGGTTGAATGAATGGTATGCCAAAAAAATAAAGGTGAAACCATTAATATCCCAGGTCTTTTGTAGACTTTATCCATCCCTAGCCAATATTGGGAAGATGTTTCCATGGATTTAATTATAGGGTTACCAAGGTCTAAGGGTAAAAATGTTATCAAGGTAGTTGTGGATTGACTCATTAAGTATTTTCATTTTTTCTCCTTATCAAAACCATTTATTTCCTGTACAATATCTTCTACTTTTCTCAGTACATTTGAAAAATTACATGGCACTCCAAAAATCATTATAAGTGACCAAGATCCCATATTTAATATTAACTTTTTGACTAAATTATTTGCATGTTTGGGTACCCAGTTGGCTCATATATTATCTTATCATACTTAATCTAATGAAAAAATAGAGGTATTCAAAAAATGTCTCAAACGGTATCTTCATTATTTTATTTTTGACAAATAGGACAAATGGGTTCATTGGCTACAACTTGCTAAATGGTGGTATAACACTTCTTACCACATTTATTCTATAATGTATCCCTTATGGAATTGTATGGGTATCACCCCCAATTTATCACTTAGATTTTTATAGTGCATCCTATGGTTTGAGATATTAAGGAACACATTCACCATCAATAGGAGGTGTTAGTTAGGATGTGAGAGAATTTAACAATGGCACAAAATAGAATGAAGTAGCAAGCAGATCAACACTACAGTGAGTGGTATTTTGACATATGGGATTGGTTATTTATGAATTTACATCCATATAAGTAGATGTCTTTAAATTAATATAAAAAGTATAACAATATATCACCTAAGTATTATGGCCCTTATCAGATTTTGCATAAAATTGGTTGTGTTCTTTACAAGTTAGAATTACCCCCAGACATTTGCATACATCTAGTATTCCATGTATCTTTCCTAAAGAAATTAATTGGACATAGAGTTTCAATTGAGACTGAGTTATTTTAATTAGATGAAGAATGTAGATTCATTCTAGAGGCTTATGAGATCCTTCACATGCACACTAAGAAATTGTAGACCAAATCCATTAAGCAATATTTGATCAAATAGAAGAATATGAATTCTAACTATGTCACATGGGAGGATGAAGCATTCCTATAGAAAGATCTTGTTTTGATTCAATGTTGAGGACAATGTTGTTTTCAAAGGGAGATGCATGTTATTCTCTTAAACTATAGTGCATCTAGGGATATGTGTGTCCAACTTGTGGATTACAAATCTTCAGATTAATTTGTTACATTTCTTGATGTTTTTAATATGGGCCTATGAAATAACAATGGCTAAGTAGAGTATATATAGGAGGTAGTGGTTAGTCTTTTATGATCATATTGTGAATTATTTTATTATTGCATTATTATTGAGGTTTCCCCCTTAAAGTGGCTCAGTAATAATATTCAAGTATTTTTATCTTTTGCCAATTATTATTATGAATCTACTTATTTTGCTCTTAATTTTGCCATATATAATTCTACTTTTGTGAATCATATAACTAATTTCCTTACAATGAGGGTGATTGTGGGTGTTAAAGTTTAAAAGGAACTCCATGTCACCCAATTTTAGACCCTCATGAGAGATACCAATCTCATCAAAGAGGAGTTCCTTTTACTCGAGGAAAAGGGGAATAAAGTCCCAAATGGAGATCCCAATAGAAAGGGATTGTATCTCCTCTATAATATAATAAGTATGTTGTCTATCTTAGAAAGGGATATTATGCTAAAAGTCAAATCTATCTTTAGGGTTTCCCATTCTCTTGGTTTAGGTTTTAGGCCCTATACAACTAGTCTCTCCAATGGGTTCAGTGGCTCATCCTGAGTGTGCATTAATAAAGTACTCATACCCAGTTGAGGCTATGCCAATAATAAAAATGGCCTTACTACTCTCGTTCTTAGCATTCCCTTTCAAGTTAGTCATAGAAAAAGAACCAAAAGAGATAGAAAAATGAGAAGGATAATGATGGGCCTTAGCTTTGGATTTATTCTTCATCTTATTTTTCTTATTATTATTTTCATTATCATGGTCAAGAAGAGGTTCCTTGAGCACATTCAACTTGTATTTGGGTTCCACAAGTGGAGAGACTTGAGGGGCAGATGAGTTCTTCAAATTAGATTGTTGGGTCACACATTCTTGGTCATAATTCCCCTTAATCTTGTGAAAGTTGCATAATTTGGTGGGTGATATGAAATTACTATTGTGAAAATTATATGGTTAGATAATATTTACATTGTGGTAAACATAAAAGATAGAAAATATTTGTGTTTAGCTTGTCAATTGTACATAAATATAGTATTGGTTGAAACCAATGTCCATTTTGTAAAAAGTATGTCAAGCGTGTGGGGAGTAAGAATTCTCTTTAGTGATTTAGTTATTTGAGATATAAGCTAAAGGAGGTTAGATGCAATGGATAAAGGAGGCTTTTTGCACCTCTCATCAGTAACCAATGATGGGGCTATGCATATGATTTCGTGATATTTTATTTTATTTTATTTTTTATTGTGTTTTTTTTGTTGTGGTACAAATAAGAAAAGATGTTATATTCCTATTCACATTTGTAACAAGTGAGATGAAATTTACTTTATATTTTCCTTGAATTTGAGATACTGAATAGATATAATAGTAATATTGTAACATCATGATATTCATGGTTTTTGGTTAACCATTTGGAAAACCATCCTATTGTGGTTGTTGGTTAGTCACTTGTAAATCCATCATTTTTTGCTTATTGGTAATCCACAAGAAAACCCATTTTAGAGGTTGTTGATTTTCCTAAAAAATAAAACCATCCATATCATAAGCACATAGAGGTGGCAATTACAGTATGAATTTATGTTCTCCCATGTTCATGCTAAGGGGGGGTTGTCATGTCCCCTTTTTCGTGGACATTGATAGGCTTGATGATTAGCCTATTATGCGACCTTCGTAGGCTGATTAGATGGATAGAGGGTCATGATGGAGATTGGCTTGGCTTTGATTTACAGAATTCCTATAGTTGGCTCTCATTCAGGTTATTTCAGACACATTGGACCTGAGCTCCTATTATTTAGGGATATTTGACATACAACGGAGCACCCTTGTTTTGATATGGTCATGTGCAGAATCACTCCTTGATTCACCAGCTTCAGACGGTTCGAGGATCTGACATGAATTAAGGGAGATATTAATATTTGATTGATTTAATCAAATATTAATTATTTGATCTAATTTTAATTAATTATTAATTAATTATTAATTATTAATTAATTATTAATTAATTATTAATTATTAATGACTTGGTCTAATTTGAGGATGCAAATTCTAAATTAAGACTTGGTCTAATTTTAAGACCCTAGTTCTAATTTAAGGGAGTCTAATTTTAGCAAGCACACCTTTGGAAGGGTATAAGAGTTTCTCATGGGAGAGAGAGTTGGTATGTATGAATTGATTATTGATATTGATATTGAAGAAATTCTTCTGTGAAGACTGAGCCAAGGGTTCCAGGATTCCATTGCAGTGGAGAACGTCAACTCTTCATTGTGTACGATTTAGAGGCTGTGAGATATCAGCTGATTTATTGCCAAATTGAGAGATAGCTTCATACAGGAGTTATCACAGATTTCCATTAGCATTGAAGAACGTCAACTCTTCATTGTGTGTGATTCAGAGGTTGTGAAAGATCAGCCGATCTATTGCCAAATTGAGAGATAACTTCATACAGAAGTTATCACAGAATTCCAGGATTGAGAGATAACTTCACTCAGAAGTTATCACAGTATTACAGGCCCAATGTGTTTGAAATAACCTATCTCCCAAGGGAAATTATTAATTATTAATTATTAATTAATTGGTCTAATCTAATTATTAATTATTAATTAATTGGTCTAATTTTAAGACCCAAGTTCTAATTTGAGGAATTCTAATTTTAGAAGCCCAAGTTCTAATTTGAGGAATTCTAATTTTAGAACCCCAAGTTCTAAAGAACGTCAATCTAATTTTAGCAAGCACACCTTTGGAAGGGTATAAGAGTTTCTCATGGGAGAGAGTTTGTATTCATGATTATTGAGAGAGTTATACAGGGAGAGAGTTTGTATTCATGAATCAATATTAATAATCATGAATACAAACTCTCTCCCATAAACTTGTTTGTATTCTGTATAACCTATATGCTTGATCCTGATCTGTAGAATTATGGGCTAATACAAAAGATCTATATCTGGATAATTCTGGAATCAAAACCCAAATAATGAAAATACCTGTAAACCCTCGTGATAGCTTCTGAGTGAAGTTATCTCTCAATCCTGGAATTCTGTGATAACTTATGTATGAAGTTATCTCTCTATTTGGCAATAGATCGGCTGATCTTTCACAACCTCTGAATCGCACACAATGAAGAGTTGACGTTCTTCAATGCTAATGGAAATCTGTGATAACTCCTATATGAAGCTATCTCTCAATTTGGAAATAAATCAGCTAATATCTCACAGCCTCTAAATCGCACATAATGAAGAGTTGACGTTCTCCACTGCAATGGAATCCTGGAACCCTTGGCTCAGTCTTCACAGTATTTGGCAATAAATATCACAACCTCTGAATCGCATAATAGCAAGCACACCTTTGGAAGGGTATAAGAGTTTCTCATGGGAGAGAGTTTGTATGTATGAATTGATTATTGATATTGATATTGAAGAAATTCTTCTGTGAAGACTGAGCCAAGGGTTCCAGGATTCCATTGCAGTGGAGAACGTCAACTCTTCATTGTGTGCGATTTAGAGGCTGTGAGATATCAGCTGATTTATTGCCAAATTGAGAGATAGCTTCATACAGGAGTTATCACAGATTTCCATTAGCATTGAAGAACGTCAACTCTTCATTGTGTGCGATTCAGAGGTTGTGAAAGATCAACCGATCTATTGCCAAATTGAGAGATAACTTCATACAGAAGTTATCACAGAATTCCAAGATTGAGAGATAACTTCACTCAGAAGTTATCACTCAAGAATATACGATTCTAACATAGAAGATCTCTATCTGTATAACTTATTGTATCAAAAAACTAAATTCAAAAATACCTGTAATACTGTGATAACTTCTGAGTGAAGTTATCTCTCAATCCTAGAATTCTGTGATAACTTCTGTATGAAGTTATCTCTCAATTTGGCAATAGATCGGCTGATCTTTCACAACCTCTGAATCGCATAATAGGCTAATCATCAAGCCTATTAGCCAACTATAGGATATCACAGTATTTCACAACCTCTGAATCGCACACGGCGTCTGTGTGTCGACAAAGAAAGGCCGAGACCCTTCAGATTCAGATTTCACTCCCAGATTTGCAAACCTAGGGGTTTCAATACTGTATTTCATGTTTTATATGCAAAGAGAGGATTATAATTGTAATAGTTTAGAAGGACATCGTTTGTAATCATCTGAATGAAATGATAAGATCTGTGATTTGTTTATGCATACTTGAATCTATTCTGCAGTTTGTAATTCTATTTTCACTTCCAGTTTTGCTAAGTGAGGGTTTTTAAGACTGTATGCATAAGAAAGGATTACAATTGTAATAGTTTAGAAGGACAAGTGATACGATCTGTAAATTGCTATTAAGAGACTATATTATTGTGATCTTTCTGAATTTATTCAACAAAAGTGATATCTTGTTCAGAATTTATCCCTAAATAATATCCCTAAATAATAGGAGCTCAGGCCCAATGTGTTTGAAATAACCTAAATGAGAGCCAACTATAGGAATTCTGTAAATCAAAGCCAAGCCAATCTCCATCATGACCCTCTATCCATCCAATCATCCTACGAAGGTCGCATAATAGGCTAATCATCAAGCCTGTCAATGTCCATGAAAAAGGGGACATGACAATCCGCCCCTCCAAAAATTGCTTGTCCCCAAGCAATCTCGAAACAATGAACCACTCGATCCACCTAGATCCCAAATGTAATTATGCTCTGAACTACTGTAAATCAATGCAAGTACCTGGAATATCATCAGAAGTAGAACAAAGAGAAACTCATAATCAAATTGGTGAATGCAACTCAACCAAACTCTAAGATCACAAATATCATATACACCTTCCACCATGCTATGCAGAAGGCACACTCCAACTCTGCAACAACTTCCAAATGGAACTATGCCAAGTATGGAGAATCCACTGTAATATCCCCTCCAAAATAGGAATTAATAATTATCCATTGTGATTTGGCGATAAATCAGCTGATATCTCACAGCCTCTAAATAAGGGATATTACAGTAGATATAATAAGGGAAATTATACTGTGATTTATCATCTATTTGAAGATATTTTAAGTATTTGCATTTTCCTTTCTTATGCATATAAATATGAAATACAGTCTTAAAAACCCTCACTTAGCAAAATTGGAAGTGAAAATAGGATTCTGGACGGTCTCGGCCTGCTGTGTCGAGCACACAGTCACCGGCATCGGTCGATAAACTATTACAGAGAGAGGGCAGATCTGGCAATGAAATCTGAGTTCTGGAATGTCTCGGCTTCTCTGTGTCGACACACAGACGCCGTCGTCGGTCGATATCTCACCGACATCGGTCACTGTAGGTCGGCAATCTGCCAACGTCGGTCTTCAGTCGACCGATGTCGGTCACTGGAAACTCTCTGTCTGCCGAAGTTATCACAGAGATACAGATCTGAGAGATAGCTTCATCCAGAAGTTATCACAAAATTCTAGGGTTGAGAGATAACTTCACACAGAAGTTTATCACAGAGCTTTCCAGGTATTTTCTTAATTTAGTTTTTGATCCAATAAGTTATACAGAGCTAGATCTTGTATTAGAATCTATATTTGGAAATCAGGCTGTTCAGCAATCAGGGGTTAAGAAGAGACAGGTTGGCGACCGTACCACGACCGTACAGGTCCGTTCAGAGCTGTTCAGGCACCGACATCGGTAGATTTATGGCTTCCAGTGACCGACATCGATCGACTGAGGACCGACGCCGGCAGAAAGCCGACCGACAACGACCGATGTCGGCGAGGATCGACCGACGATGGCGTCTGTGTGTCGACACAGAAAGGCCGAGACACTTCCAGAACTAGGATTGATTTACAGAGTGTGGATGATCATTTGTATATTGAGGTGGTTGGTGATGAGTACCTTCCTGTAGTTGTTGCTGATGAGCATGTTGCTGATGCTGACACACATATTCAAGATTTGGGAGTACCTGATTTTGATGAGTTTGGCATACCTCTCCAGATTGATTCTTCTCACACAGATGACAGTGTGGTCCAGTTGATTGTGCCACCTTTACAGAGAGATCAATTGTGGTGTGTGGGGGAGTACGTTGATGCTTCCACATATAATTTTTACTGCACGAAATCATTCATGGAGTATTTGCCGGATAGTGCAGGTGTTCATCTAGATTCACATAGGGTGACAGAAGGTGTTCTTGATCCTTCTGTGAAGACTATTGGCTATCTCTCTGTAAAGGTCTTCTCATGGGAGAGAGTTTGTATTCATGATTATTGATATTGATTCTTGTTAAGAAATTCTTCTGTGAAGACTGAGCCAAGGGTTCCAGTATTCCATCGGCAGTGGAGAACGTCAACTCTTCATTGTGCGTGATTCAGAGGCTGTGAAAGATCAGCTGATCTATTGCCAAACTGCATTGAAGAACGTCAACTCTTCAGTGTGAGCGATTCAGAGGTTGTGAAAGATCAACCGATCTATTGCCGAATTGGGAGATAACTTCATCCAGAAGCTATCACATGTACTTACAAGTTTGACAGATAACTTCACACAGAAGCTATCACGAGGGTTTACAGGTATTTTCATTATTTGGGTTTTGATTCCAGAATTATCCAGATATAGATCTTTTGTATTAGCCCAAAATTCTACAGATCAGGATCAAGCATATAGGTTGAGCATTATCAGCAGCTGTACGACTTCCATACAGATCTGTGAAAATCTGTACACATCTACAGAAAGTTCAGGTACCGACATCGGTGAACAGAGACTTACAGAGACCGACATCGGTCAACTCATCACCGACGTCGGTACCTAAACTTTCATTGCCTCTATCTTGGCCTCTGAAGCCTCTGCCTCTGACTCCTTAGGATTATCATGCTGTTTGAAATCTTCTAATTTCGAATCCTCATAATACTCCCATATTATACAATATGCCTTGCCCTTAGGCCTCAATTGACAATTGTGATTGGCATCATATGGATCTTTGCAGTATAAGCAAAGCTTTCTCCTGCGTAGACCGTTAAGATCCTCTCGATCCAAAGGTGGTGATGTTGGGTTGGCCTTTGAATCATTCTTAACAAACGTAGGCCGTGTAGGCCTATCAGCGATCCTGGAATGGGTCAATTGTGGTCTCTGATTAACAGTAGCACCCCTGTTATCTCCTTGCTCCCCATTCTGTCGAATAGATGTGTTCATCCTCTCTACCAGAGTAGTGAGTGCTTGTAGTGCCTGTCTCATATGCTGCTGGCCTGTAACCATAGCTCGGTAGAATTCTTTGGTGTCCTGATCACCATTATGTCTGTCACTCATGGTGACTTCACTGATTCAATCTTCCCACTCTACCCAATAGGATGGCAGGACATTAGCTCTGATACCACTGTAATATCCCTTATTATATCTACTATAATATCCCTTATTTAGAGGCTGTGAGATATCAGCTGATTTATCGCCAAATCACAATGGATAATTATTAATTCCTATTTTGGAGGGGATTCAAGTATGCATAAACAAATCACAATTATAATCTTCAGTCGACCGATGTCGGTCACCAGAAGCTCTCTCTGCCGAGGTCGGTTGCTGATGCGGATCTGTACGGACCTATACGGACTTGGTACGGCTGCCAACCTGTCTGTTCTTAACCCCTGATAGCTGAACAACCTGATGATCTCACGAATATAGATTCTAACACAAGATCTATCTCTGTATAACTTATTGGGTCAAATACTTAAGGGTGGAATATATAAACTCATAAAGCTCTGATCACAGATACAAACTACAGAATAGATTCAAGTATGCATAAACAAATCACAGATCTTATCATTTCATTCAGATGATTACAAATGATGTCCTTCTAAACTATTACAATTATAATCCTCTCTTTGCATATAAAACATGAAATACAGTATTGAAACCCCTGGGTTTGCAAATTTGGGAGTGAAATCTGAATCTGAAGGGTCTCAGCCTTTCTGTGTCGACACACAGACACCGTGTGCGATTCAGAGGTTGTGAAATACTGTGATATCCTATAGTTGGCTAATATGCTTGATGATTAGCCTATTATGTGATTCAGAGGTTGTGAAAGATCAGCCGATCTATTGCCAAATTGAGAGATAACTTCATACAGAAGTTATCATAGAATTCTAGGATTGAGAGATAACTTCACTCAGAAGTTATCACAGTATTACAGGTATTTCTAAATTTAGTTTTTTGATGCAATAAGTTATACAGATAGAGATCTTCTGTGTTAGAATCGTATATTCTTGATTGATAACTTCTGAGTGAAGTTATCTCTCAATCCTAGAATTCTGTGATAACTTCTGTATGAAGTTATCTCTCAATTTGGCAATAGATCGACTGATCTTTCACAACCTCTGAATCGCACACAATGAAGAGTTGACATTCTTCAATGCTAATGGAAATCTATGATAACTCATGTATGAAGCTATCTCTCAATTTGGCAATAAATCAGCTGATATCTCACAGCCTCTAAATCGCACACAATGAAGAGTTGACGTTCTCCACTACATCCTCCTGAGTATCTTCTGCAATAATCGGATCCTGGGACTCTTCTACAATCTCTGTCACAACTGAGAGATCATCAACCCTCAGTGCACTAATTTTAGTAAGCACACCTTTGGAAGGGTATAAGAGTTTCTTTTTTCTACAAAAGCTCTTATACCACTGTGATGTCCCCTACTAATAGGGAATATCGAAATACACAAAACTCTGATCACAGATCCAAACTTGCAGAATATATTCAAATAAGCATAAGCAAATCATAGTATAATCTTTCCATAGCAAATCAACATCTCATTACTTATTCTTCTGGACGATTACACAATGGAGTCTCTGTTATACAAAATAAGGAATATTAAAATCTAGTCTTAAAACCCTGATTTAGCAAAACCTGGCAATGAAAAATGGTCCTGGAAGTGTCTCGGCCTTTCTGTGTCGACACACAGATGCCATCGTCGGTCGATCCTCACCGACGTCGGTCGCTGTCGGTCGGCTTTCTGCTGACGTCGGTCCTCAGTCGACCGATGTCGGTCACTGGAAGCCCTAAATCTGCCGATGTCAGTGCCTGAACAGCTCTGAACGGACCTATACGGTCGTGGTACAGCCGCCAACCTGTCTCTTCTTAACCCCTAATTGCTGAACAACCTGATTTCCAAATATAGATTCTAATACGAGATCTAGCTCTGTATAACTTATTGGATCAAAAACTAAATTAAGAAAATACCTGGAAAGCTCTGTGATAAACTTCTGTGTGAAATTATCTCTCAACCCTGGAATTCTGTGATAACTTCTGGATGAAGCTATCTCTCAAATCTGTATCTCTGTGATAACTTCTGAATGAAGCTATCTCTCAATTTGGCAATAAATCAGCTAATCTCTCACAGCCTCTAAATCACACACAATGAAGAGGGAACGTTCTCCACTGCAATGGAATCCTGGAACCCTTGGCTCAGTCTTCACAGAAGAATTTCTTCAATTTTCAATAATCAATAATCTATGCATTATGAACAATGGCCTCCATGAGAAACCCTTATACCCTCAAAAGATGTGCTTGCCCTAATTAGGGTTTCTTAAATTAGAATTAGGGTTTCTAATTAAAAATAGGCTAAATAATTAATATTTGATTAAATCAATCAAATATTAATATCTCCCTCAATACATGTCGGATCGACGAACCGATTGAAGCTAGTGAATCAGGGAGTGATTCCACACATAACCATACCATAATAAAGGTGCTCCGCTGCATATCAAATATCCCTAAAAAGTAGGAGCTCATGCCAATTGTGTTCGAAAGAGCCCGAATGAAAACCAAATGTAGAAATCCTGTGAATCAAAGTCAAGCCAAGCTCCATTATGACCCTCTATCCATCTTATTAGCCTACGAAGGTCGCATAATAGGCTAATCATCAAGACTGTCAATGTCCCTGAAAAAGGGGACATGACAATCCACCCCTCTGGAAATTGCTTGTCCCCAAGCAATCTCAGAACAATGAACTACTCGATCCACCTGGATCCCAAGGAAAAAGTTGTGTAACATCCATCATGTCACAAATCAACCCATGTGAGTAAATCATCAACATCAACATCATCAACAGTATCAAAATCAGCAATTGAAAAACTGCACTCGACACCCAAACAACTATCTGAAGATCAACTGTAGATGCTGGTAGAAGAAACCACACTGTGGAACTCAAGCCAACTAAAACATCCACTCTGTCAAAATTCAAGTCCCTGTCTAACTGATACCCACACCCAACTGGACCGTGGATATGACAATCATTGGTACCTAAGTCACTGACACCAAAACTAATCTCAGGATGCAAAGAAAAATAAGGAGCATACCTCACCATATGATGCTGGTAAGAACCCCCAAACTCTGCTACTGGCACACTATTGCCAAACTGGGACTCAATGGATGGCTCCAATCTCGGCTCAACAAAAATCACCTCAACATCCCTATAAGGTAACATAGTAGAAAGGGTTCGTAAAATCTCCTCACCCAATCTGCTAATAGCACTAGAACCTCTGACAAGAACACCTTCTGTCATCTTATGTGAGTCCAGACGAACACCTGCACAATCTAGTAAATACTCCATGAATGATTCAGTGCGGTAAAAATTATATGTGGAAGCATCAACATACTCCCCCACACACCCCAACTGATCTCTCTGTAAAGGTGGCACAACCAACTGTACCACACTATCATCCGTGTGAGAATAATCAATCTGGAGACACGACTCCACTGGTATCCTAAACTCATCAGAATCAGCAAGATCCAAATCCTGAATATGTGTGTCAGCATCAGCAACATGCTCATCAGCAACAACTGCAGGAAGGTACTCATCACCAACCACCTCAATATACAAATGATCATCCACACTCTGTAAATCAATGCCAAAGCTCATATCAACAGATGGAGTATCAACAACTGTAGCATCACTGTCTAACTCTTCCATACGGAAAGAAACAACCGGTGAAACTAAGTCCTCAAAACTGTCCACTGCATTCTCCTGAGTATCATCTGCACTAATAGGATCCTGGGACTCTTCTACAATCTCTGTCATAACTGAGAGATCATCAACCCTCAGTGCACTAACATCTGAGCCCACCTGTACACTCTGAGTGCAAGCATCTAAATCATCCTCATCTTCACTATATCATATCTCATAATCATAATAATTATGGGACATGCTGCTCTCTCATCTAAGTGATCTGTAGTACTCTCTCCTCAGCTTGACAAAATGATCAAAGGTCATCCTCTCTTGAACATGAGGAGGTAATAAGTCCCACTCATCATTCGCTGTCCTATACCTTGCGGGTTTGTTTTTGGATGTAGGATATGAAAGAATTTCCTTCATCCTCCTCTGGGTTTCATCCAACTGCTTCAAAATGTGTTCCAGCTTCTTCATATCATTGTCCCACTGTTTCTAAGTATATGAAGGCATCATGATACTCTGCTGATTCAATCTACCCAAGCTACCCAATAGGATGGCAAGACATTAGCTCTGATTATTATTGATATTGATTCTTGTTAAGAAATTCTTCTGTGAAGACTGAGCCAGTGGTTCCAGTATTCCATCGGCAGTGGAGAACGTCAACTCTTCATTGTGCGTGATTCAAAGGCTGTGAAAGATCAGCTGATCTATTGCCAAACTGCATTGAAGAACGTCAACTCTTCAGTGTGAGCGATTCAGAGGTTGTGAAAGATCAACCGATCTATTGCCAAATTGGGAGATAACTTCATCCAGAAGCTATCACATGTACTTACAGGTTTGAGAGATAACTTCACACAGAAGCTATCACGAGGGTTTACAGGTATTTCCATTATTTGGGTTTTGATTCAATAAATTATACAGCTAGAGATCTTCAGTGCTAGAAACGTATATTTCCAGATCAGGGGTTGAAAACAGGGAAGTTATGCTTAAGTGGCAGCCGTACAGAGTCCATACAGGTCCGTACAGATCAGTGCAGGAACTGACCTCGGCAGACAGAGGGCTTCCAGTCACCGACATCGGTCGACTGAAGACCGACATCGGCAGAAATCCGACCTGCAGTGACCGACGTCGGTAGTTTACCGACCGACGCCGGCGACTGTGTGTTCGACACAGCAGGCCGAGACCATCCAGAATCCTATTTTCACTTCCAGTTTTGCTAAGTGAGGGTTTTTAAGACTGTATGCATAAGAAAGGATTACAATTGTAATAGTTTAGAAGGACAAGTGATACGATCTGTAAATTGCTATTAAGAGACTATATTATTGTGATCTTTCTGAATTTATTCAACAGAAGTGATATCTTGTTCAGAATTTTTGTATTGCTATATTTCCTATTTTGGAGGGGATATTTAAGGGAGTCTAATTTTAGCAAGCACACCTTTGGAAGGGTATAAGAGTTTCTCATGGGAGAGAGATTTGGTATGCATGAATTGATTATTGATATTGATATTGAAGAAATTCTTTTGTGAAGACTGAGCCAAGGGTTCCAGGATTTCATTGCAGTGGAGAACGTCAACTCTTCATTGTGTGCGATTTAGAGGCTGTAAGATATCAGCTGATTTATTGCCAAATTGAGAGATAGCTTCATACAGGAGTTATCACAGATTTCCATTAGCATTGAAGAATGTCAACTCTTCATTGTGTGCGATTCAGAGGTTGTGAAATATCAGCCGATCTATTGCCAAATTGAGAGATAACTTCATACAGAAGTTATCACAGAATTCCAGGATTGAGAGATAACTTCACTCAAAAGTTATCACAGTATTACAGGTATTTCTGAATTTAGTTTTTTGATACAATAAGTTATACAGATAGAGATCTTCTGTGTTAGAATCGTATATTCTTGAGATTAGGTTGTTCAGCTATCAGGGGTTGAAAACAAACAGGTTGGCGGCCGTACTAAGTCCGTACAGGGCCGTACAGATCCGCTCAGGCACCGACCTCGGCAGACAGAGAGTTTCCAGTGACTGACATCGGTCAACTGAAGACCGACGTTGGCAGAAAGCCGACCTATAGTGACCGACGTCGGCGAGATATCGACCGACGACGGCGTCTGTGTGTCGACACAGAGAAGCCGAGACATTCCAGAACTCAGATTTCATTGCCAGATTAGCAAAGCCAGGGTTTTCAATATTGTATATCATATTTTATGTGCATAAGAGAAGACTGTAATTGTAATAGTTTAGAAGGACATCTATTGTAATCATCTGGATGAATGATAAGATCTATGATTTGTTTATGCATATTTGAATCTATTCTGCAAGTTTGTATCTATATTCAGAGCTTCATGTGTTTCTATATGCCCTGTTTGAAGGGGATATTACAGTTGTATCAGAGCTTTTGCGTAAAAAAAGGAGCCCCTAAGTAAGGGACATCACAGTGGTATCAGAGCATTTGTAGGAAAAAAGAAGCCCCTAAGTAAGGGACATCACAGTGGTATCAGAGCATTTGTAGGAAAAAAGAAGCCCCTAAGTAAGGGACATCACAGTGGTATCAGAGCTTTGGTCTTTGGTATCAGAGTTTTGTGTCTTTCAGATATCCCTATTAGAAAGGGATATTACAGTGGTATCAGAGCTAATGTCTTGCCATCCTGTTGGGTAGAGTGGGAAGATTGAATCAGCGAAGTCACCATGAGTGACAGACATAATGGTGATCAGGACACCAAAGAATTCTACCGAGCTATGGTTACAGGCCAGCAGCATATGAGACAGGCACTACAAGCACTCACTACTCTGGTAGAGAGGATGAACACATCTGTTCGACAGAATGGGGAGCAAGGAGATAACAGGGGTGCTACTGTTAATCGGAGATCACAATTGACCCATTCTAGGATCGCTGATAGGCCTACACGGCCTACGTTTGTTAAGAATGATTCAAAGTCCAACCCAGCATCACCACCTTTGGATCTAGAGGCTCTTAACAGTCTATGCAGGAGAAAGCTTTGCTTATACTGCAAAGATCCATATGATGCCAATCACAATTGTCAATTGAGGCCTAAGGGCAAGGCATATCGTATAATATGGGAGTATTATGAGGATTCAAAATCAGAAGATTTCGAACAGCATGATAATCCTAAGGAGTCAGAGGCAGAGGCTTCAGAGGCCAAGATAGAGGCAATGAAGGTGGCTCCCCAGGATTCTGACAGACATATGGTCGAGCTTAGTCATGAGGATTTGGACTCTCAGTTAGTTGCTGAGGACGAGGGAGCTAGAGATTGTGATGATGAGATAGTTTCAGCAGAAGCTTCTTCAGAGTTAGATGAGGATGGGTCCGATGCTAGCATTCAGAGTGTGGAGGTATATTCAGAGGTTAGTACATTGAGTGTTGATTATGAGTATATTCCTACAGTTGTAGCTGAGAAACATGTTGTTGGTACTGACACACATGTTCAGGATTTGGGAGTCCCTGATTCTGATGAGTTTGAGATACCAGTGGAGTCGAGTCTCCAGATTGATTCTTCTCATACAGATGACAGTGTGGTCCAGTTGATTGTGCCACCTTTACAGAGAGATCAATTATGGTGTGTGGGGGAGTACATCGATGCTTCCACATATAATTTTTACTGCACGGAGTCATTCATGGAGTATTTGCTGGATAGTGCAGGTGTTCGTCTGGACTCACATAAGATGACATAAGGTGTTCTTGTCCGAGGTCCTAGTGCTATTAGCAGATTGGGTGAGGAGATTTTACGAACCCTTTCTACTATGCTACCTCACAAGGATTTTGAGGTGGGGTATGCTCATTATTCTTCTTTTAACCCAGAGAGAGAAGATTTGATTTCACACAGGTGTAGATCAGCTCTAGTTTCTTACCATCCATTGTGGGATGGATTAGCACCATCTCTTGCAGATGGAGTTGGCAGTTTGAGTTGTCCATTCTACTTGGGTTATAATGCTTCGAGAGTTTGGTTCTCATGTGTTCTTGACTATGGCAGTTGTGCTCTTAGAGTGTGGTTGAGTTGCATTTGCCAATTCGATTATGGGTTCCTCTTTGTTCTACTTCTGCTGATGTTACAGGTACTTGAATTGATTCACAGCAGTGCAGAACATAACTACATTTGGGATCCGGGTGGATCGAGTGGTTCATTGTTCCGAGATTGCTTGGGGACAAGCAATTTTTGGAGGGGCGGATTGTCATGTCCCCTTTTTCGTGGACATTGACAGGCTTGATGATTAGCCTATTATGTGACCTTCGTAGGCTGATTAGATGGATAGAGGGTCATGATGGAGATTGGCTTGGCTTTGATTTACAGAATTCCTATAGTTGGCTCTCATTCAGGTTATTTCAGACACATTGGACCTGAGCTCCTATTATTTAGGGATATTTGACATATAGTGGAGCACCCTTGTTTTGATAAAGTCATGTGCAGAATCACTCCTTGATTCACCAGCTTCAGACGGTTCGAGGATCCGACATGAATTAAGGGAGATATTAATATTTGATTGATTTAATCAAATATTAATTATTTGATCTAATTTTAATTAATTATTAATTAATTATTAATTATTAATTAATTATTAATTAATTATTAATTATTAATTAATTATTAATTATTAATGACTTGGTCTAATTTGAGGATGCAAATTCTAAATTAAGACTTGGTCTAATTTTAAGACCCTAGTTCTAATTTAAGGGAGTCTAATTTAAGGGAGTCTAATTTTAGCAAGCACACCTTTGGAAGGGTATAAGAGTTTCTCATGGGAGAGAGAGTTGGTATGTATGAATTGATTATTGATATTGATATTGAAGAAATTCTTCTGTGAAGACTGAGCCAAGGGTTCCAGGATTCCATTGCAGTGGAGAACGTCAACTCTTCATTGTGTGCGATTTAGAGGCTGTGAGATATCAGCTGATTTATTGCCAAATTGAGAGATAGCTTCATACAGGAGTTATCACAGATTTCCATTAGCATTGAAGAACGTCAACTCTTCATTGTGTGCGATTCAGAGGTTGTGAAAGATCAGCCGATCTATTGCCAAATTGAGAGATAACTTCATACAGAAGTTATCACAGAATTCTAGGATTGAGAGATAACTTCACTCAGAAGTTATCACAGTATTACAGGTATTTCTGAATTTAGTTTTTTGATACAATAAGTTATAAAGATAGAGATCTTCTGTGTTAGAATCGTATATTCTTGAGATTAGGTTTTTCAGCTATCAGGGGTTGAAAACAAACAGGTTGGCGGCCGTACTAAGTCCGTACAGGGCCGTACAGATCCGCTCAGGCACCGACCTCGGCAGACAGAGAGTTTCCAGTGACCGACATCGGTCAACTGAAGACCGACGTTGGCAGAAAGCTGACCTATAGTGACCGACGTCGGTGAGATATCGATCGACGACGGCGTCTGTGTGTCGACACAGAGAAGCCGAGACATTCCAGAACTCAGATTTCATTGCCAGATTAGCAAAGCCAGGGTTTTCAATATTGTATATCATATTTTATGTGCATAAGAGAAGACTGTAATTGTAATAGTTTAGAAGGACATCTATTGTAATCATCTGGATGAATGATAAGATCTATGATTTGTTTATGCATATTTGAATCTATTCTGCAAGTTTGTATCTATATTCAGAGCTTCATGTGTTTCTATATGCCCTGTTTGAAGGGGATATTACAGTTGTATCAGAGCTTTTGCGTAAAAAAAGGAGCCCCTAAGTAAGGGACATCACAGTGGTATCAGAGCATTTGTAGGAAAAAAGAAGCCCCTAAGTAAGGGACATCACAGTGGTATCAGAGCATTTGTAGGAAAAAAGAAGCCCCTAAGTAAGGGACATCACAGTGGTATCAGAGCTTTGGTCTTTGGTATCAGAGTTTTGTGTCTTTCACATATCCCTATTAGAAAGGGATATTACAGTGGTATCAGAGCTAATGTCCTGCCATCCTGTTGGGTAGAGTGGGAAGATTGAATCAGCGAAGTCACCATGAGTGACAGACATAATGGTGATCAGGACACCAAAGAATTCTACCGAGCTATGGTTACAGGCCAGCAGCATATGAGACAGGCACTACAAGCACTCACTACTCTGGTAGAGAGGATGAACACATCTGTTCGACAGAATGGGGAGCAAGGAGATAACAGGGGTGCTACTGTTAATCGGAGATCACAATTGACCCATTCTAGGATCGCTGATAGGCCTACACGGCCTACGTTTGTTAAGAATGATTCAAAGTCCAACCCAGCATCACCACCTTTGGATCGAGAGGCTCTTAACGGTCTATGCAGGAGAAAGCTTTGCTTATACTGCAAAGATCCATATGATGCCAATCACAATTGTCAATTGAGGCCTAAGGGCAAGGCATATCGTATAATATGGGAGTATTATGAGGATTCAAAATCAGAAGATTTCGAACAGCATGATAATCCTAAGGAGTCAGAGGCAGAGGCTTTAGAGGCCAAGATAGAGGCAATGAAGGTGGCTCCCCAGGATTCTGACAGACATATGGTCGAGCTTAGTCATGAGGATTTGGACTCTCAGTTAGTTGCTGAGGACGAGGGAGCTAGAGATTGTGATGATGAGATAGTTTCAGCAGAAGCTTCTTCAGAGTTAGATGAGGATGGGTCCGATGCTAGCATTCAGAGTGTGGAGGTATATTCAGAGGTTAGTACATTGAGTGTTGATTATGAGTATATTCCTACAGTTGTAGCTGAGAAACATGTTGTTGGTACTGACACACATGTTCAGGATTTGGGAGTCCCTGATTCTGATGAGTTTGAGATACCAGTGGAGTCGAGTCTCCAGATTGATTCTTCTCATACAGATGACAGTGTGGTCCAGTTGATTGTGCCACCTTTACAGAGAGATCAATTATGGTGTGTGGGGGAGTACATCGATGCTTCCACATATAATTTTTACTGCACAGAGTCATTCATGGAGTATTTGCTGGATAGTGCAGGTGTTCGTCTGGACTCACATAAGATGACATAAGGTGTTCTTGTCCGAGGTTCTAGTGCTATTAGCAGATTGGGTGAGGAGATTTTACGAACCCTTTCTACTATGCTACCTCACAAGGATTTTGAGGTGGGGTATGCTCATTATTCTTCTTTTAACCCAGAGAGAGAAGATTTGATTTCACACAGGTGTAGATCAGCTCTAGTTTCTTACCATCCATTGTGGGATGGATTAGCACCATCTCTTGCAGATGGAGTTGGCAGTTTGAGTTGTCCATTCTACTTGGGTTATAATGCTTCGAGAGTTTGGTTCTCATGTGTTCTTGACTATGGCAGTTGTGCTCTTAGAGTGTGGTTGAGTTGCATTTGCCAATTCGATTATGGGTTCCTCTTTGTTCTACTTCTGCTGATGTTACAGGTACTTGCATTGATTCACAGCAGTGCACAACATAACTACATTTGGGATCCGGGTGGATCGAGTGGTTCATTGTTCCGAGATTGCTTGGGGACAAGCAATTTTTGGAGGGGCGGATTGTCATGTCCCCTTTTTCATGGACATTGACAGGCTTGATGATTAGCCTATTATGTGACCTTCGTAGGCTGATTAGATGGATAGAGGGTCATGATGGAGATTGGCTTGGCTTTGATTTACAGAATTCCTATAGTTGGCTCTCATTCAGGTTATTTCAGACACATTGGACCTGAGCTCCTATTATTTAGGGATATTTGACATATAGTGGAGCACCCTTGTTTTGATAAAGTCATGTGCAGAATCACTCCTTGATTCACCAGCTTCAGACGGTTCGAGGATCCGACATGAATTAAGGGAGATATTAATATTTGATTGATTTAATCAAATATTAATTATTTGATCTAATTTTAATTAATTATTAATTAATTATTAATTATTAATTAATTATTAATTAATTATTAATTAATTATTAATTATTAATTAATTATTAATTATTAATTATTAATGACTTGGTCTAATTTGAGGATGCAAATTCTAAATTAAGACTTGGTCTAATTTTAAGACCCTAGTTCTAATTTAAGGGAGTCTAATTTAAGGGAGTCTAATTTTAGCAAGCACACCTTTGGAAGGGTATAAGAGTTTCTCATGGGAGAGAGAGTTGGTATGTATGAATTGATTATTGATATTGATAATGAAGAAATTCTTTTGTGAAGACTGAGCCAAGGGTTCCAGGATTCCATTGCAGTGGAGAACGTCAACTCTTCATTGTGTGCGATTTAGAGGCTGTGAGATATCAGCTGATTTATTGCCAAATTGAGAGATAGCTTCATACAGGAGTTATCACAGATTTCCATTAGCATTGAAGAACGTCAACTCTTCATTGTGTGCGATTCAGAGGTTGTGAAAGATCAGCCGATCTATTGCCAAATTGAGAGATAACTTCATACAGAAGTTATCACAGAATTCTAAGATTGAGAGATAACTTCACTCAGAAGTTATCACAGTATTACAGGTATTTCTGAATTTAGTTTTTTGATACAATAAGTTATAAAGATAGAGATCTTCTGTGTTAGAATCGTATATTCTTGAGATTAGGTTTTTCAGCTATCAGGGGTTGAAAACAAACAGGTTGGCGGCCGTACTAAGTCCGTACAGGGCCGTACAGATCCGCTCAGGCACCGACCTCGGCAGATAGAGAGTTTCTAGTGACCGACATCGGTCGACTGAAGACCGACGTCGGTAGAAAGCTGACCTACAGTGACCGACGTCGGCGAGATATCGACCGACGACGGCGTCTGTGTGTCGACACAGAGAAGCCGAGACATTCCAGAACTCAGATTTCATTGCCAGATTAGCAAAGCCAGGGTTTTCAATATTGTATATCATATTTTATGTGCATAAGAGAAGACTGTAATTGTAATAGTTTAGAAGGACATCTATTTTAATCATCTGGATGAATGATAAGATCTATGATTTGTTTATGCATATTTGAATCTATTCTGCAAGTTTGTATCTATATTCAGAGCTTCATGTGTTTCTATATGCCCTGTTTGAAGGGGATATTACAGTTGTATCAGAGCTTTTGCGTAAAAAAAGGAGCCCCTAAGTAAGGGACATCACAGTGGTATCAGAGCATTTGTAGGAAAAAAGAAGCCCCTAAGTAAGGGACATCACAGTGGTATCAGAGCATTTGTAGGAAAAAAGAAGCCCCTAAGTAAGGGACATCACAGTGGTATCAGAGCTTTGGTCTTTGGTATCAGAGTTTTGTGTCTTTCACATATCCCTATTAGAAAGGGATATTACAGTGGTATCAGAGCTAATGTCCTGCCATCCTGTTGGGTAGAGTGGGAAGATTGAATCAGCGAAGTCACCATGAGTGACAGACATAATGGTGATCAGGACACCAAAGAATTCTACCGAGCTATGGTTACAGGCCAGCAGCATATGAGACAGGCACTACAAGCACTCACTACTCTGGTAGAGAGGATGAACACATCTGTTCGACAGAATGGGGAGCAAGGAGATAACAGGGGTGCTACTGTTAATCGGAGATCACAATTGACCCATTCTAGGATCGCTGATAGGCCTACACGGCCTACGTTTGTTAAGAATGATTCAAAGTCCAACCCAGCATCACCACCTTTGGATCGAGAGGCTCTTAACGGTCTATGCAGGAGAAAGCTTTGCTTATACTGCAAAGATCCATATGATGCCAATCACAATTGTCAATTGAGGCCTAAGGGCAAGGCATATCGTATAATATGGGAGTATTATGAGGATTCAAAATCAGAAGATTTCGAACAGCATGATAATCCTAAGGAGTCAGAGGCAGAGGCTTCAGAGGCCAAGATAGAGGCAATGAAGGTGGCTCCCCAGGATTCTGACAGACATATGGTCGAGCTTAGTCATGAGGATTTGGACTCTCAGTTAGTTGCTGAGGACGAGGGAGCTAGAGATTGTGATGATGAGATAGTTTCAGCAGAAGCTTCTTCAGAGTTAGATGAGGATGGGTCCGATGCTAGCATTCAGAGTGTGGAGGTATATTCAGAGGTTAGTACATTGAGTGTTGATTATGAGTATATTCCTACAGTTGTAGCTGAGAAACATGTTGTTGGTACTGACACACATGTTCAGGATTTGGGAGTCCCTGATTCTGATGAGTTTGAGATACCAGTGGAGTCGAGTCTCCAGATTGATTCTTCTCATACAGATGACAGTGTGGTCCAGTTGATTGTGCCACCTTTACAGAGAGATCAATTATGGTGTGTGGGGGAGTACATCGATGCTTCCACATATAATTTTTACTGCACAGAGTCATTCATGGAGTATTTGCTGGATAGTGCAGGTGTTCGTCTGGACTCACATAAGATGACATAAGGTGTTCTTGTCCGAGGTTCTAGTGCTATTAGCAGATTGGGTGAGGAGATTTTACGAACCCTTTCTACTATGCTACCTCACAAGGATTTTGAGGTGGGGTATGCTCATTATTCTTCTTTTAACCCAGAGAGAGAAGATTTGATTTCACACAGGTGTAGATCAGCTCTAGTTTCTTACCATCCATTGTGGGATGGATTAGCACCATCTCTTGCAGATGGAGTTGGCAGTTTGAGTTGTCCATTCTACTTGGGTTATAATGCTTCGAGAGTTTGGTTCTCATGTGTTCTTGACTATGGCAGTTGTGCTCTTAGAGTGTGGTTGAGTTGCATTTGCCAATTCGATTATGGGTTCCTCTTTGTTCTACTTCTGCTGATGTTACAGGTACTTGCATTGATTCACAGCAGTGCACAACATAACTACATTTGGGATCCGGGTGGATCGAGTGGTTCATTGTTCCGAGATTGCTTGGGGACAAGCAATTTTTGGAGGGGCGGATTGTCATGTCCCCTTTTTCATGGACATTGACAGGCTTGATGATTAGCCTATTATGTGACCTTCGTAGGCTGATTAGATGGATAGAGGGTCATGATGGAGATTGGCTTGGCTTTGATTTACAGAATTCCTATAGTTGGCTCTCATTCAGGTTATTTCAGACACATTGGACCTGAGCTCCTATTATTTAGGGATATTTGACATATAGTGGAGCACCCTTGTTTTGATAAAGTCATGTGCAGAATCACTCCTTGATTCACCAGCTTCAGACGGTTCGAGGATCCGACATGAATTAAGGGAGATATTAATATTTGATTGATTTAATCAAATATTAATTATTTGATCTAATTTTAATTAATTATTAATTAATTATTAATTATTAATTAATTATTAATTAATTATTAATTAATTATTAATTATTAATTAATTATTAATTATTAATGACTTGGTCTAATTTGAGGATGCAAATTCTAAATTAAGACTTGGTCTAATTTTAAGACCCTAGTTCTAATTTAAGGGAGTCTAATTTAAGGGAGTCTAATTTTAGCAAGCACACCTTTGGAAGGGTATAAGAGTTTCTCATGGGAGAGAGAGTTGGTATGTATGAATTGATTATTGATATTGATATTGAAGAAATTCTTCTGTGAAGACTGAGCCAAGGGTTCCAGGATTCCATTGCAGTGGAGAACGTCAACTCTTCATTGTGTGCGATTTAGAGGCTGTGAGATATCAGCTGATTTATTGCCAAATTGAGAGATAGCTTCATACAGGAGTTATCACAGATTTCCATTAGCATTGAAGAACGTCAACTCTTCATTGTGTGCGATTCAGAGGTTGTGAAAGATCAGCCGATCTATTGCCAAATTGAGAGATAACTTCATACAGAAGTTATCACAGAATTCTAGGATTGAGAGATAACTTCACTCAGAAGTTATCACAGTATTACAGGTATTTCTGAATTTAGTTTTTTGATACAATAAGTTATAAAGATAGAGATCTTCTGTGTTAGAATCGTATATTCTTGAGATTAGGTTTTTCAGCTATCAGGGGTTGAAAACAAACAGGTTGGCGGCCCTACTAAGTCCGTACAGGGCCGTACAGATCCGCTCAGGCACCGACCTCGGCAGATAGAGAGTTTCTAGTGACCGACATCGGTCGACTGAAGACCGACGTCGGTAGAAAGCTGACCTACAGTGACCGACGTCGGCGAGATATCGACCGACGACGGCGTTTGTGTGTCGACACAGAGAAGCCGAGACATTCCAGAACTCAGATTTCATTGCCAGATTAGCAAAGCCAGGGTTTTCAATATTGTATATCATATTTTATGTGCATAAGAGAAGACTGTAATTGTAATAGTTTAGAAGGACATCTATTTTAATCATCTGGATGAATGATAAGATCTGTGATTTGTTTATGCATATTTGAATCTATTCTGCAAGTTTGTATCTGTATTCAGAGCTTCATGTGTTTCTATATGCCCTGTTTGAAGGGGATATTACAGTTGTATCAGAGCTTTTGCGTAAAAAAAGGAGCCCCTAAGTAAGGGACATCACAGTGGTATCAGAGCATTTGTAGGAAAAAAGAAGCCCCTAAGTAAGGGACATCACAGTGGTATCAGAGCATTTGTAGGAAAAAAGAAGCCCCTAAGTAAGGGACATCACAGTATTGCCAATTACAGTATTAAATCATTACTATATAGATATAATAGTAATATTGTAACATCATGATATTCAGGGTTTTTGGTTAACCATTTGGAAAACCATCCTATTGTGGTTGTTGGTTAGTCACTTGTAAATCCATCATTTTTTGCTTATTGGTAATCCACAAGAAAACCCATTTTAGAGGTTGTTGGTTTTCCTAAAAAATAAAACCATCCATATCATAAGCACATAGAGGTGGCAATTACAGTATGAATTTATGTTCTCCCATGTTCATGCTAAGGAGGGGTCTATGCCAAGAATTAATAATGTTCACTCTAAGGGGGTGAATGATAGTAAATTCATATTGTGAACATTATATGGTTAGATAATTTGTATGTAGTGGTAAATAATGTTATGTGTGTAATCTAGGTTGTTTACAAAAACCTATGTAAATATCCTAAATTTAGTATGAGTTGTTAAAATACATTATGTATTATTAGTGAGTTGTTTTAGATTAAGGTAAAAATAGGTTTTAAAGGGACCCCAAAACCCTGAACAAAAGGAGAAAGATAAAACAGTAACGTCCACAGGCCAGCCTAAAGCCTACTTCACCGAAGTAACAAAACCAAGTTACAAAGACCTGAAGCTAACAAACGAAAAACCAAAGATAGACCCCAGGTTTTACAGAGACCTGGAAACTCCATAGTAATAGTTCAAAAAACCAAGTACCAAGACCAAAAATCACAACCAATTAGCAGAACCAACTAAAAGAACCTTGAACTATTCTTCTAGTTCCAATATCATCTTCACTGCTTCCTTACCTTTCACAACAGTGTCCTGGATGGCAGCAGTCACCTGCGTAGATCCCTCTTGCATTGTTTTCTTTCTTGAGCTTTGTATTATTAGTGAGTTGTTTCTTAGATTATAAGAACAACTTCACCTATATATTTTTAATAAATTCAATACCATAATATAGTTTGAACTATATTATTATTCTCTATGTGAATTACTTTAAACTAAGTTTGGCTCTTCTAGTTTCTATCAGTGGGATCGTAGGTATATGACACCCATTACCATTATATGTTCTTTTCAGGGGCCTTCTTTTTAGTTGACATATTACTTAAAGCATTGACCTCACATCTATCTTTCTTTTCCTTTTTATCTTTATGTGAATTAGTGACACTATTACAAATCACTTTATAATTACGATCATGTAAGGAGCATTATTTTGGGTAGGTACAAACCAAATTCCCACACACACCTTAAAAATCCTAATCTTTAAACACTCATTAATAGCTTCATCATAAGAGGTGGGTTTACATTTGGGGACCTCAAGGGAACCTCATACCTTGATGCTCGTGTGAACATGCCATAAAGGTGATCATATAGGGATATTGTATTCTACATATGGATGGTTTAATTCGACATAGACATGAATTTAAATTTAGACTCACCTTTGTCTTGGACTATGGAGGTGAGTGACTAGATGTCGAGTTTAAACTATCTAGAGATATCAAAGTATTAAAGAAAGTTTTCTATAAGGAACTAGAAACTAGAAAGAGATTCTAGATGTAGATTATGAAACAAAACTAAATCTTCTACTCATAGGGAAGAAGAAAAAATATTTAACATCATGACTTCATCTTATTTCTAATCCATACACGACATCATAAATTATGTGATATGTCTTATGGAACTATCATCTTGAGTCCCATTGAACTCAGGTAGTTCAGGTATTGGAATAGGAAGGGGAATAACACATACATAATGGGATAGAGGATTCTTATAGAGATTCTCATAGGCATGGTTGATAGTGGGTTGGTTATGATCTCCTTGAAGATCCCTATAGGGGTCATGATGTTGTCTATTCTAGTAAGGGTCATTATGACCATAATCATGTGGGAGATAATATTGAGGCAAAGATAATATCAAGGTGATCATGATATGGGGGATGCTCATGATAGGGATCATTACAATCATGGGGTGGTAAATGGCCATAGGAAAGTTATCATTTCTTATGGGGATGATGAGATGATGTACCATGTATAGGGGGATGATTATAATGACCTAGACCATTATAATGATAGCCACATGTGGAAAGATGGAGGTCTACACAAGGGCACTAAAATTTGGGATAGGTATCCCTTATATCCCTAGTCCACATGTGGAAATTTAAATTAGTGTGCTCATATGAGACCCTAAAGGAATGGTTATGAGGATGGGAAGAATCCATGGGAAGTTTATGCCTATTCAATTTAGGGTTCCCATGCCTCTCAACATGGACATGGAGGGTTCTCATCATAGATTATCTTGTTGATAAAGAGATGGGGGACTCACATGTGAAATAGTTGAAGCACTCAAACTAGATTGGGTACAAATTATATCTCCATAAGAAGCACATCTCATACTCCTGGGGTAAGGAAGGTGTTTGTCATTAACATGAAGTTGTATATGACAATCATCAATGATTATGCATAAATCATCAAGACTTAATCATGAAAGGGGGTCATATTCACCCCTAATAGGTGATGAAAATTGGTATGAAGCTGAGGGGAAGTGTCTTCGAATAAGTAAACCTCAACATATTGTAAAGGTAAGTGATCCCATTAGTTATAGATTTGCCAATCTTGTTCCTTATAGAACATGGGAGGGTTAAGGCCACTATGTTGGGGTGTGGTAACTTCCTGGGTCCTATGGTTTTTATGTCATTCAATTAAAACCTCATCTTGTTCATGATTGAGTTCAAGTAAAAGATCATAAATCTAGTGGAAATAATGTCCCAAGGGTGGGAGACTAGCCATGGATGCAAGTAAATAATAGAAACATAAGAGACAATAGAAAAGGCAAAGGGTTGGTGAGTCACTATGGAGAAGGACACAAAACCAAAGTAAGATCAAACAACTAGATAAAGATCCAAAACATAACTAAAAGTAAATTCTTAAGACTATTAGATGGAAATTGATAAAGATAGCTCTAAATGGGTTAGATCTAGCATGAGACTTTATATGATCTCCCACTAGGTTGCTTCAATAATCCAAATGGAACCATGAGGGTTTGGAAAGGGGGTGCACAGGGTACTGAGAAAACCCCTACTAGGCTTAATGACACTATGGGCTTTTAGAGATATATAGAGGCCATCTAGTTTACCAGGTTACAACAAGCTATAAATAGACTTATAAACTAGGTTAAGGTTAACATGAGTAAGTACATAAAAGACACAAATATATCTAATGGTCATAACTAAAATAAATCAAGTAGCTAAAGGGGAGAATTCAATGTTTAATGAATGAGGAAGTTAACTAATTGAACAAAATAATAGTATCAAGTAAGAAATGCATTTTATAATCATATAACTATAGTAATTTAAAGATGATTTTAGAAATGAAATGAAATTTTCAAGAGTGAGAGAGGATTAGAGAGTGTCCACTTTCAAAAATCTAATTTAATTCCTTTGTTGAAACAAAACTCTCTCTATAATATGAATGACTAATGGAATACCTTTTTAACTAAGCAAACTAAGTTATTTGAACATAAGAACATCTACCAAGTAATACAATGATCTAAAACTAAGTAAGGCTATGAAATGAAATATTTTTTCAAGGGGGTATATTTTATTAGGTTTATGAAAATTTATATACTTTGGAAACTTCTCTGAACATGTTCAAAATGAGCTAAACTAGCATGCAAATAAGAAGCCAAAATACACTACTAAAAACAAATGGAGATTTCACTTTGCATGGAAAATTTATATCATATCAGGTTTAAATATAATTTTTTATAGATATACCAACCAATTATTTAAGTTAGGAAGTGTAGATGGAGGAAGACAAAGTTGGATATGGTTTGAGTCTAAACTAGGAGCCATAAGTAATGGATGAGGTGAATTATAATCTACAAATTGAAAGAGAACCAATCTACAGAGCTCAATAACATATGAAATAAATCTTGAATAATCTAGGAGCAAGAAACAAGTCTTAGGAGGACTTTATTGAGTGAGGAAGATCACCAAATAAATCACCAAGTCAAGCTATGAACTCCCAATCTTCAAGAAATAATTAGAGGGTATTCAAGGAGAACAGAGAGAGAATAATGAGATGACCAAATAATGACCAAGATATGGCTTATTTTTCACCATATAATCTTGTAATCACCAATAATGAACCAAAAGGGAGGTTCAAGAAGATGAAAAGAAATGCTTAGAAGTGAAGAGAACTATGTATGATCTTCTACCAAAAGGGAAACCAAATTCACCAGGAATGAACTAAGAGAGGTTGAAGAATATGAATGGCTTCCTAATATTTTGAATGATCATCCAATATGTGCCAAGAAGATATAAATAATAGGTTGGGGGACATTATATGTCACACAACATTGAAATACATCTAAAAATAGTAATTTCTAACTATTTTAGCAAAAAACAAAAGCCCCCCGTGAACAAAGAAAAGCTTTCTACTCATATCTCAACTTTAGTCCTAGGTTTTGGGACAAAATGTGTAGCATAGGTTGCAAGTTATACCATAATACATGGCTTGGGACAAATAAAATATTTGGGGGTACCATAGTGTGATCAAAAGGGCCTAGGTGTGTCCAAAAGGGTCCTCAAGGGGTGAAAAGGGGTTTAAAGTGTACACATAAGGCCAAGGGGTGTCTATGCAAGTGTAAAAGGTTTTGAATCAAGATAAACAAGGTAAATAGTTTAAATGTGAGTTTATGTGTAATAAAAAAGAGTATGGTAATGGGAAGTACAATTATAATTCCCACATTAAAAAAAATATCTTTCCTTATTAACTATTTGTAAGAAGGGTTATCAATTATACTTTAAAATATGCTCATTTATATTAACTCTATAAAACAAGAATATAAACCAATGTATATAGGTTATGAAGATGAAAAATTGGTTCTTTTTCATTGTAAATTACTTCCTCCCACAGTGAAACTTGACATAGTTGTTGATATAGGTACATGTACTATGTCTACATAGTGTTTATGGCATCTATGTTATGAAAATTTGAATATTCACTCTTTGGTAGACTTATACATATATAGCATGGTGAATGGTTTTCCAAATTTTCATAAAGATAATAGTTTTTTTGTAAATTATGTGCTTTAGGGAAATAAAACATGGAAAATTTTCACAAGATTTATTCTGGGCAAGTTAATAGATGTTTGGACTTAGTTCATAGTGATGATTGTGACATGAAAAAATCATCCATTGGAGGGTGCACACATTTTTTGTTGTTTAATTATGATTGTTCTAGGATGAATTGGGTGTTTTCTATGAAAAAAAAATCAAAAGGTTTTCACTAAGTTTTTTTAATGGTTGAACTTAGTAGAAAAATAAATAAGTTAAAAATTAGATACTCTTCATTTAGATAATGGTGGTGAATATACTTCAAATGAATTTTTAGATTATTGTTAGGGACATAAAATCAAACAAAAATACAATAATTCTTATAATCCACAACAAAATGGACTTTTAACATGAATGAACATGAATTTAGAGTGCACAACTTGAGCTATATTGCACCATAAATAGTTTGATGATAAATTTTAGGTAGAAGGCATTGGTACTGCATTGTATTTGAGGAAAAAAGTCCCTTTTAGCTGCACTTTTGGATAAAACTCCATATGATGCTTGACATGGGTTAAAAACCAAAATATAAACACTTGAAAACAATTTTATGTATTTTCTTTTCTTTAGTTCCTGCTGAACACATAACTAAGTTGAAACTGTGAATTAGAAAATGCTTTTTTGTTAGGTACTTATAAACCAAAAATGGGTATCATTTTATTGTTAATGATATATAAATATTCATAGTAAGCATGGATTTGATATTTAATTAATTTGGTAATATGAACATACAAATATAGACTCATAATTTGACAGGTTAAATAGGAAGATTCAAAAATATCTTAAGGGGAATAATGAAGCTAACTCTCATAGATTATGGTATGAGACAAATATCACTTTTATTTATTATACTTGATTATTTTAAAAAATAATGACTTATCCATTTTTGAAAATTATCTAAGACTTCCTCCAAATGGTGCACATGAAGAAAATTTAGGTATTCTTGATCTTAACAATTTACACCAGTATCCAAAATGGGCTCAAAGTACTTTTTTTAACTTGGAAATAGATGAATTTGTTAAAATAGGTCCCATGATTTCTCATAAATAGGTAAATTATTAAATTTTTGTCACTAATTCTTCCATTGATCCATTTAATTTTGAGGAAACTTCTACTAAACCGATTTGGTAAACTATAATGCAAAATGAGTATGATGACATTTTTAACAATAATACTTGGGTTTTGTTTGATATCCTTCTAAATTTTCAACCCATCGGATGAAAATGGGTTTATAGGTTAAAGTATAAATAAGATATATCCATTGATAAACATAAGGCAAGGCCTGTTTCAAAAGGTTATAAGTGATAATAAGGAATTTATTATGAGGAAATATTTACATCAACTACCAAATGACACACTATTCATATGGTTATTGCCTTATAAACATAAAATAGTTTTAAAAGTACATAAATTGGATGTAAAAAGTGATTTTTTTAATGGTTATTTACATGAAAATGTTTATATGAAAAAACATCAATTTTTTAATAAATTAAGTGTAGAACACAATGTGTGTAAATCAATCAAATCCCTCTACAAGCTAAAATAGGCACCCAAGGATTGGTATGAAAAAATGGATTCCTACTTATATAAAATGGGCTTTGTACATAGTGAATATGATGATAGTTTATATATTCAAGTGTAGGGAAAGAAATTGGTAAGTATAGTCCTTTATGTTGGTGGATTGTTTCTCATAGGAAATGATGAAAACTGTGATAGGTTTGTAAAGAAGGAATTAAAAGACAAGTTTGAGATAATAGATATTAGACTTATTCACAATTATCTTGGCATAGAAGTTACTAGAAAAGATAAAACCATTTTCATTTCTCAAACTAAATATATTTTTGAGTTATTAAACATGCTTAGTATGAATAATTGCAAACTTGCCTTCACAACAATGGAAAGTAACTTAAAATTATCTAAAGATGATGGTAGTGCATTTTTTTATGGCACCAAATACAAGTAATTATTAGGAGGCTTAATATACTTGATGAATATCATGCTTGATATATCCTTTACAATGTGAATTATTGAAATTTTGGCATCTTAGTCCAAATTTTAACCTCTAATACCCAAAACTTGACCATTTCATTAGTTTCCCTTTTAAAGGAGGTATAAGCAAGGTCTTATTATGATTTCAAGTTCCATGGAATTTATCTTATCCAATCAATCTTGTGCCTTGATATTTTATGTGGTCTTTTGCAATGTAATTTAATAAAGTTTAAGGTAACTTTGGAAAGATTAAGGTTAGTTTATGAAAGTCAAGGTATAAGTGATGCATGGTGAACAATATGAATTGGTGTTAAGATCTTTCAAGATGACATAGTGTTCTACAATGGATGATAGAGCTAGAACCAAGGTTGGTAAGATGAAAAAATTGCAATATCAATGATTTAGAGAGTTTAAGGTAATTTTGGAGATATTAAGGTTTATATTGTTTTATCTTCTATTATTTTTTGAAATGTTGTAATGTAACCACCTTGAAAAATATCAAGTGATAAGAATGGAAACCATGCATAGAATTCAAATATGTCTTTTTGGGTTAATTGACACTTGTGAGAATGATAGTATATGTCTTTATGCCCATACACTTGGTCTTGGTGTCAAAATGCTTCTTTCCAATATACATTAACTTTGAAAACTACTTTGCTCATTGCTCTAACATTTAAAGATTGCATAATGGTATGAAAGATAGGAAAAAGGGATATTTGTACATTATAATCACTTTAAAATCTAATGAATACTCCATGAATACCTAGTACATGGCTACAGTCAGTTATTGATCCAAATAGACAAGTTTCATAGTAAGAGAAATCATGTTTTGAAAAGATCATACACGTTTATACATTGAATCAGGAATCTTCAACCGAGTTAATCATGAAATAGGGTGATATAGGCCTATTACAACCTCTTATAGCCTCCTCAAGCGCAAAACCATGAAAATATATAGGTTATAGGTCCAAAAATGGCAAAAAAACATTTAAGATCTCCATTAGGTCATTGGTAGAGTGAAAAGATTCATTTTGATGAGGTTAGTTCATATATGAGGAGAGGTATTATAAACAATGATATTAAGGAATTTTTATGACTCCTATGCTCTTTTAATCCATGGAAATATTTTTGGAATTAGGGGGTAATGCTTTATGAACCATTGTTAACAAGATAACTATCTTTTAAACCCTAATAAAACCGCAATGTCATGGTTCTTATCTTGAAATGTCATGTATAATCTTGGTTAATGAATTTAAATGGTTTAAAATTATCTATTTGTGGTCCAATATCCTTTTCAACATAAAAATCAACTCAAACTCCCAATGTTCATGTTGTTATTAATAAGAAATTTCATGGTTTTACTAGTTTTGACATGGCAAGCAAGGTTATATGGGGTTATAAGGTGTTATAGAGCATGAAGGATATATAAAGTAATTGTAAATTATGTATACAAAATCATAAAAACCAAATTATCACACATACTCCATATTTTGGAAAATAACTAATGTATGAATGAGTCAAATGTGAAGGTACAGTTTTGCAAGACATGAGAGTGGAAGTTTTATGGTTATTTGGCATTGTTGAGAAGGTTTTTGGATTGTGAAATAATATAGAAAAAATTATATGCACTATTAATGATCCCCCATTCCATGATCCATGTTTACACAATATTTTATTCATCCCCAAATTGATCTTCAAGTGTTGGTTCAACACACAGGCCTCAAATATAAGAGCTACAATCCTATGAACAAGCACATTTGATGTTTATAGGGATAATATAGTTGAAATGGAGATTTAATAACTAATTTATTAGTGTATATAACACTAAATAATAATAAAATATATTGAAAACTATACAGGATCATCCTTGTTAGGAAGTTATAGGCAGTGGGCTTAAGGCCATTGACATAGTGCTCTTGCACAAGGTTTTAAGGGTAAAAATCAAGTCATAGATTTTCAAAAAAATGTTAAAATCATAATTAATTATTTAGGTGTAAATATAGATGATAATAAATAAACCAAAATCCTTGAAATTATTTCAAGATAATTCATGGTCAAAATGCCAAGAGAATAGAAAATATATGCATGCATAAGCAGATTGTGTCAAGTCAATAAGTAGAGTTTTTCTTGGAAAAATATGAATGAATTATCCCCAAGTAATATTTTAAACAAATTCAAAAAATATACAATTTTTCCCAACTTTCCTAAAATGTCATAAAGATCAAGGCATTCAAATCCAAGAGTAGGTCGGTAATGGGTTTTAAGCTTGAACTAGGCACCTACAGGCTTACACATAGAAATATGAAAGAGAGTGCCTTTGTATGTTAAATATGAGATTTGGATATTAATTTTGGTTTTTAGAGAACCTAGGGAGTGTTTATATAATTATTTTATAGGTGTTCATAAGGAAAAAACATCAAAACAAGGCCATTAGGGTTGAAATAACTGCATTGCCTATCAACTATGGGTTAAAGAAGGTTTTAAGACTATTAAAGAATTAAAATTCCTAGAGGGGTATAAAGACCTTATATAAAATAAATGAGACCAAATATAATCATTAAAAAAAAATATGAGAAGATATGTTTGGCTCAAGACAGTCCTCTCAAATACACACCTACAAGCCTATAAGCTCGAGAAGATAAACATTCTCATGTGGGAAATTGGTTGAGTAGATGAATGGGGAAGAGTGACCTTAGGAGATGTTGGTAAGGTTTTTGTTCTCCAAAATCATGTGATTTTTTAGTGCATTAATGGGATCAACTCTATGAACAATCTTTAGGAAGATAGAGACCTTAAAACTACCTCTTATTCCCTCAAAGAGCTTGATGGCTATGTTTATTTCCAAATGGACTCCAATGTCTATGAAATACCTTGAAAACATATTGGTGACATATATAAGCCTCATGAGCACATGGAAATGGCCTATAAACTACATTTTAAATCTTATTTTCAAGTTTTTTAATGATTGAGGTCCTTTTGACCAATTGTAGTTGTTTCTCAAGCTTGGGTAGAGGTCTAATGACCTCCCATAAGCCTTTATATATATCCCCAATGTGATATAACATGTTTCAATATCTACACCAAGCCAAGATGAAGACATTCCTTGCTTGTATTTATATGTTGAAGTGAAATACCTACCTAAGGTCATAAATGGCATCAAGATACTTCATGACATCCATATAGGCATCTCATGACATCTTTAGAAGGATCTAAAAGTTATATACAACTTATTTCTAATAACTATAGGTAGTTTTGAGATCCTATTCACACAAAATCTAGTAGTCATGTTGTTGAGGACATTAAAATAAGCATAATATGACTCTATCAATTGTTCAAGATTGCCTCAAGATTGAACACGCTCTTGAAGACCCCTAATAGGATATAATACACCTACAACACTAGTGTGGAGGTCATAGAATGTGGATAAGAGTACATATAGCCCTGTCCAAACTCTTTTTTAGTAGGATGTGAAGACATAATAGATATATAATCAGTTTACAGATGGTCCATAGGCTTGGATAAAAGTTATATGATCTCTACACAAGAAATCCATTAAGTGAACAAGTTATTGTGGCAGTATTCAAGTAAAGACTAGATGTTGTATGAGACACAGGCTTGTCTTAATCACATTCTTTTGGATCAAACAAAATTTGACTTAAAATTTTAAGTTATAATGATGGATAACACAATATGAGGAGGTCTAAGTCTTAAGTTTCGTTCTCACCAAGATGAGAGATGCATTACAAGAGCCAAGAATGGTGTATAAATATGCCAAGAAGGTCAAGTAGGCAATATGTCAAGATAAAAAATTGTAACTCCCCAACCAAGAAAGGGAAGTTTCAAGAGAGAAAAGATGAGTCATAGGAGATGAATATATTATTCACTGTCACCTCTCATGAGGCCATCATCAATCTAAACCAACACATGTTGAAGATGAATGATAGGATTGTTTTTTCACCTTCTATTGTCATTGTAACTAGTTTCATGATAGATGAGAATCATATTTGACTTCTCCCACACCTACCCTCTATCTCTTTACCTTTTATATTATTCTATATATACTACTAAAAAGGACATTATAAAATCCAAGTTAATATTCTTCTTCTATATACACTTCTATATGTATTATCCAAGTTAATATGGCAAATCCATACAAAAATCAATACTTGTTGACTTTGAAGTGAATTCAAACTTTTTTTTACCTTCTTCATCTCAAATTTAGTGTGTTCATGTTTAATTGTTGATGAACTACAGTGTTTATTTTTAATATCCTTGAATTTTTCCTATTCATTCTTTCCTAATTTAGAGTAAGTTAGCTTTTTTTAGGTTCTATGGTGTTTATCAAGTGGTTATACAAATGTTAAGTGTGGAAAACCTTCATTAGAACCTCATTTTAGGCCTCTTGATTGTCCCTCTTAGTTAATGTATCAACTAAAACCTCCATATTGAAATACTTATGATAAATAACTATTTGAAGTTATGTGATTATATTTATCCTTGTCCTAGCTTTGTTACCAACTCATAAACCATAGGAGGAGACATAATTTTGTGTAACATCCCATTTTTTGATAGATTTTATATTGTTATTTCCCTTTAAATTAAAATTTGATTAGGTTTGGTGATACTATAGGTGTAGCATCAAGGGAGAAATCCCTCTCTATAGGTTTTCTTTAGTCATAGGCCACCCCTAGTCTTAGAGAGTTTCCATTATGTAAATTGAGTGAGGAGACATGAAATACCTCCTTAAAGTGATTTTTTTTTTTGTCATGGCCGGTGGGATAAGTACTCAAATTAATTTATCTATTGAAGTATTTTTGGTTTTGTCTTTCAATAAATTATCCTTTTGAGGAATTTATACAAGAATAAATGGTGAATATAGGTTCAATCAACTAGTTTTACTAGGCTAGTATCCTTTCCAAGTTATTACCCTTTATTTTTTATTTTCTACATTAAGTTTTGTTGACCAATTTCACCCACAGGCGAAATCTCGGTCACCTTCTACACCCATTTTGCATGGCTAGTTAATTTTGGGTTACGAGGTCCATCTTCAGGGTTCGACAGTTTCATTTCAAGCATTGGTTCCGCCTAATTCATCAGTTGGCGAGTTTAGTAAGTTCATTTTCAACACACGGTTCTTTAGCATGGTTCATGGCTTGGTTCAATACAAAGTCCTAATTTCAATGAGTTCAACATTTCTTCGGGCACGGTTTAAATCAAAAGCCCACGACTTAGACACAAAAGGCTGAGTCGTGTTAAAAGAAAAACAATGTAAGAAAGCCAGGTGTTTATAAATGGAAGGAGTCAGGTCGCACATCAAAAATACAAATGGAAATGCCCACGGATCAGGTCTGCGGGTTACACACTAAACATGCCCGATGAAAATTAAAAATCCATAGGGAAATATCCCGCAAAAATGTGAGGGCTAGAGGGAAGGCAGGGCTTTCAAAACTACCAACGTAGCAGTCAGCAGTGAAATCACCACTCGCGACTGCCAATGTAGCAGTCGGTGGTGAAATCACCGCTCGTGACTGCCAACACAGTAGTCAATGGTGAAGTCACCGCTCACGACTGCCAACATTGCAGTCGAGCGGCCCAAGTCCACCGAGCAACAAGTTCGTGGGGCTTTTAAAATGGCCACCCATGGCAGTGAACAAGAAATGGCCACCCACGGTGGTGAAATGTGAAGGGCCGCCCATGGTGGTGAATGAGAAGTGGCCACCCACGGTGGTGAATAAGAAGAGGCTTCCCACGGTAGCGGAATGCGAAATGGCCACCCATCGCAGCAAGCAGCAAAGTGGCTGCCCAGAAACTTTCAAAGACCTTTTCAATAGTCCGTGGGTTAATGTACAAAGTCTGCCAAGAAAATAAAGTCCATAGAAATTTCAAAGCGGTAGTAGACAACGAGGAAATAGTCTGCGAGGACACAAGGCATGCAAAATGAGGAAAGCAGGCCGCATGCAAAATAAGGCAGCAAGCATGGTCCCAGTAGATTTATGACATCAGCTACAGTGTTTTTCCCTCTTCCCAATGAGACTCCTCTTGGCTCTTCCCATATAAATACACGGACTTGGTCATTTTTAATCATCTTCTCCACTTTTGTAAAGAGCACAGCTCTGCAAATTCTCCACCTGAATCAATAAAATATAGTTTTTACCTCTTTCTTGGATGGATTTTTCTATGTGTGCCTTGAATGTTGGTCTGTGTCCAGTCATCATTCCTTGATGCTCTCACAGGTTCAGCACCAACAAACCAGTCATCTACAAAGTGCTATTGTCTGTTGCTACCAGGAGTAGAGTTCTATTTTGGAGGTATAGAATATGAGAGGTCACCTACAGTATGTGTTCCATAGCATCTCGGTGAGTCCATGTTCCTATGTTTTCCATAAGAACCTCCCTATCATCCCAGCGACTTGGTCTTTTCTGCCAAGTCTTAGTGTATGTATGTTGTTTTATATAGTCCTGAGTGTGGAGGTGGGAAGGTCATCTGGTTTTGGTGTATCACCTCTTTTAGAGTAGGCAATTTGTTTTCATGCATTTCTTCTCCCTTTTCATCCCCCCTAGTTTGTAGCTATATATATATATATATATATATATATATATATATATATATATATATATATATCTGTACGTAAAATTTGTTGCTTGAAACAAACAAGATACATCAGAGGGAACTAGCCCATACTTAGAGACTCTCCTCTCCTGCTTCGCCGTCCCACAAGTGAGAGAGGAGTTTCCATGTTGCGAGGAGAGGGAAGGAACCTGTTTTCCTGCCAACCGGGTGCAATCTCCAGTGTCAACAAGTTTCATGGTTGAGTTTGAAGTAGGTTTCAACTTGGTCCATGTTATTGATCCACATAAACCCTACAAAGGGCCATACTAACCTTATAATTACTCCACTTTCCCCTCATATGGCTCTAATTATACATCTAACCATCCTCACCAGTCTTGTCCACCTTCATACCAACTTTTCCATGTATGTCATCAGTCCTATATACCCCCTTTTTCTCCAAGTTAGCCTTCTCTTGATATTAGCCTATCCCAAGTTATTAGTGATATCAAGGCCAAACATAAATAAATTGATAAAGAAGAGCAAAGTTTTAAAAACATTCTTCCTCAAGTTCCTCAAACTTCTCAACCAAGGGATTTTCCAAGTTTATTGAGCCCTCCATCCACTCCTCAATTTAGAATTATTCACAAGGATGAAGGTATATCAGAATTTTATAAGATGATTGCTAAATGGAAAGAGGAGAATAAATAAAATTTGCATAAACCTATTTTACTCTTCCCCAATAGTTCATAAATGATTCTATTACTCCCAAGTTTCTAATTTGGAAGAGTACTCCTTCAAACCCCAAGAAAACTCATGAACATATTCATCCCACTCTACCAAATGAGCCATTTTACCCTCCCACCATTTCCCTTTTTTAAGGATGATTTTTTGTAATGAATTAAATTGAAAGGGATACCTTGATGACTCACTTCCCATTTGAAAATGAGTATTACAACCTTTCTTAACTACTTATGCATGCGTCTTGTCCTCCCACCATCTCCATTTGCATTGGAGGACCTAATATATGGAGAGTAGATAAGAAGAATTCAAGTGAACATGATGAAGAGATTCAATTTTTAGTTGTTTTTTCAAATGAGCATCAATAATGCTATGATAAAGATGTTCAAGTGGTGGATACAATAGAGGTGTAATTAAACACTCCTCAATATGTATCAAGTGGCCAGAAATAGGAGCATATAGGTAAAGAAAATTCAATTCTTACTAGTCAAGAGTGCATTTAGGGGTATGAATAAGAAATTTGTTGGATAAAGGAGCTTCCATTCATCATGGAAGAGGAATAAGATCAGATTAAATTAGTTAGTGAGATTGAAATAGTGTTTTCACAAGAATGTGATGAAGACCCTATCATATCAATCCATGACATTCCTCTAGGTGGCTCTGAGGAGGTTAAAAAAGACATTATAGTTGACCAAATTGCATCAAGGAATGAAAGAGTCTCCAATGACATGTGGAAGTCATCCTTTGACATTTGTAAAGAGTTTAAATATCTTGATATAAATATAGCTCATTAGAATATTGAGGGTGTCATAGAGGTTTCTCCTCTCCAAAAAAAGACAAAAGGATGATCATAACAAGCCAGTATAGTAACACTATGATTTCATTATAGAATTTAAGGTCCTTAGTAGACCTACATATCTTAAAGGGAAAAAGGAAAACATAAAATAGAATACACTATCTAAATTAAAAATATAATTACCTCAATTTGTCATGACTAATCAAGAGTAGCCTTTGAGTAAGGTAGAAATGGGATTGTTTTCATCATACAATCAATCTTGGATAAGGTATAACATGGTGCTTAACTTGCATGATCAATACATAGGTAAATAAATGAAGGAGATAGGCCCAATTTTAAAATAATAAGATCATGAGTATGTTAACATATCAAGAGGTAAGACACAAACCTCTTTGAGTCACAAAAAATGTTGACATTTTGGCCACCTAGGCCAAAATTCAACTTATACCATCCAAAACATGACCATTACATAAGTTTACATTTCAAAAGAGGTATAATCAAGTTATTATTAGTATGTAAAGGTCCATGAAATGTGTCTTTTATAATTATTCTTGTGCCTTGATCTTTTATGAGGTGTTTTTTAGTGATATTTAACAAAGTTTAATGTAAATTCAAAAAGATTAAGATTAGCTTATGAAAGTCAAGGTATAAATGATACATGGTGAAAAATATGAAGTGGTGTTATGATATTGAAATATTACATAGTGTTCTATAGAGGATGATGAATCTATAAGCAAATTTGGTACAATGAAAACAATAAAATTTTAAGTCTTTGGAGTGTTTGAGGTACTTTAGGAGATATTAAGGTTTATATTGTTTTGTCTTATATTGATTGTTAAAATGTTATAATGTAATTACCTTGGGAAATATAGAGTCAAAATAATATAAATCATGCATAAAAGTCAAAGAGGTATTTTTGGGTCATTTGACACATGTGAGGATCAAACGATATGTCTTTATGCTTGTACACTTGGTCAAGATATCAAAATGATTCTTTCCAACATACATTCACTTTAAAATTTGTTTTTCTCATTACTATAACATCCAAATATAACATATTTTTAGGAAAGGTATGAAAAATGGATCTTTGTATATTATATTATCATTGTATAAGATAAATAATACTCCATGAGTACATGGTACTTAGCTACAATAGGTTATTATTCCAAATAGACAAGTTTCATAGTAAGAGAAGCATGTTTTTAGGAGATATAGACATATTAAACCAAATAATGGCATAGGGTGATAGATGCCTATCACAACCTCATCCATCCTATTCAAGCTCAAAACCATGCAAAGATAGAAGTTATAGGTCCAAGAAAGGAAATAAACCATTTTTCAAGATCTCCATCAGATCATTGGTAGAGTCAAAATAGTCATTTTGATCAGGTTGGTTCGTAAAGGATAAGATGTATTAGAAAAATTATAGTATGGTATGTTGAACACCAATATTACCTTTAAATCCATGGTATTATTTATTATATTAGGGGTCAGAGCTTTGTGAACCATTGTTAATAAGGTAACTACCTTTTAAACCCTACTAAAACCCTAGTGTCACATTTTTTCTCTTGAAATTGAATTTATAAGCTTTTGAATGCATGTATTAGTTTAAAATTATATATATAAGGTTAAATATACTTACAATAATCAAAATATACTCAAAATCTTAATGATCATGTTGGTACTAGCAAAAAATCCATGGTTTTACTTATTTTGACATGACAAGTATGGTTATATGGGGTTGTGAAGTGTTCCCCAACATGAATGAGGTTTAAATAAAGTGTAAATAATATATAAAACCTAATAAAAACCAACTAATCTATCCTATACCATATTCAAGAAAATATCCATGGTATGAATGTCTCAAATGTGAAGGTAAAGGTCTGCAGGGATTGGGAGTGCAATTTTTGTGGTTGTTTGACATTGATGAGAATGTTTTGGGCTTATAAAAGAATAAAAATCACATGATATGAAATTTTTAAAACACCCCAATCCCTATTAAGGTGTGGAGCTAAAAGCTTCACCAAGTGAGTAGATTGCAAAGTTATAGGTTTACACAGTCACCGACGTCGGTCAGGAGCGACCGATGTCGGTCAGGAGCAGACTAGGAGATGCCGGCATTGGCAGGGATCAGCCGACGTTGGTCATAGGCAAACAGGTAGGAACTGACGTCAGTTACCTGTGCATCTAGAAAGCTATTTTTGTGGATAGAACAGAGTGTTTGCATGTTAGGATTAAGTGATAGTCTTAAGTCCACATCTCTATTATTAGTAAGACTGTTTAGAGCCCTTGATTAGGAGGTGCATCTAATGGCTATATTTGTATGCTCATGTTTCCTAATTATTATATAATTGGATAGATCTTCTTAGCTTATTGTATGAGTAATGTTGAAAGAACAGTACAATTGTATATGTGTATCAATCCAGATTGTTGGAGTTGATTGTAATTGAGAGAGAGAGATCTTGAGGGAAAGAGATCTAGAGAGAGATCTGTACATCTGAGAGAGGTGTGGAAGAAAAGAAATTTCTTCAATTGTATTCCTTCTGTAAAGAGTTTAATACAAGTTTTCAGGGTGGTTTCTTATATCTCTTGTTCTTTGCTATTTTTGATTCTAGTTACTTATCTTTCTGGTTTAATTCCGCATTTTATTGCTTTCACATTGTAATCAACATTATTGTTTGATCCCCAACAAGTGGTATCAGAGCTTAGGTTGACTAACAGGTGTTTCAGATCTGGTTAGTGTGTATTGATTACAGGGTACTCACAGGGGTTTCTGCAGGGATTTATGTTTGAGTGGGAGAAGCAATGGCAGAAGAAAGTAAACTGAGAATGGAGAAGTTCAATGGCAAAAATTATCAACATTGGAGAATGCAGATAGAGGATTATCTGTATCAGAAAGATCTATACCTACCGTTAGGTGGGGTTTTAAAGAAGCCCAAAGACATGGATGATGAAGAATGGGAAGTTCTTGATAGAAAGGCTCTTGGATCTATAAGATTGAGTCTGGCATCTACTGTGGTATCTAATTTATCATAGGCAAAGACAACGGTAGAGTTGTTGACTACTTTAGCAAATTTATATGAAAAACCCTCAACTTCAAATAAGGTATATCTTATGAAGCAGTTATTTAATTTGCGTATGCAGGAAGGTGAATCTGTATCTAATCATCTAAATGATTTCCATGGAATTGTAAATCAATTAAGTTCAGTCAAAATAGTGTTTGATGATGAAATTAAAGCTCTTTTAATATTATGTTCTTTGCCTAAAAGCTGACATAGCTTGGTAATGGTAGTTATTAATACTACATCTGCTTCAAATATTTTAAAAGTAGAGGATGTTGTTAGTGTAATCTTGAATGAAGAAATTCATAGGAAAAGCACAGAGGAAACATCAAGGAACGCTTTAAGTTTTGAGAGCAGGGGAAGGCAAAAAGAGAAGAGCAAGAAAGGGAGATCAAGGTCTAAGTCAAAGGTGAGAGGTAGATCCAAATCCAAAAATGGCAGGAAGCCACAATGCTGGAATTATGGAAAGATAGGGCACATAAGCAAAGAGTGATGGTCAAAGCCTAAGGAGGACAATCAACACGAAGGAAAATAAGAAGCAAAGGTTGCAGGTATTGCACAAGATGCTTTAATATTCTCTTTGCATAATAATATAGAATCTTGGGTTTTAGATTTTGGTGCATCTTTTCATGTCACCCCCAATAGAGAATATTTTAGTGTCTTCTTACCTACTGGAAACTCAACCAAATCCCATGTTTGGTTCTCTTTCAAGGACTCCATTTCCTCAACCATGCCACGCTCCCACTGATTCTTGGATTCCACCTATATTGCTTCATCAAAACTCTCTGTTTCTCCACCATCAGTAAGCAATAAATAGAATAATGAAGGGGAATATTGCCAGCAGGTAAGAAGACACTAAAAAATGACTTGAATTTGGATTAGAAAAACCTTAAAAAAATACCCTAATATAATTCTACCCCATGCATCTTTTAAGTTTTTTGAAACACAATGACTAAGGGATAGGGGTGAATTAGTCTCTTAAAAATTTCTTTCACATTCACTTTAACATTTCGTAAACCATCAAAGATATATCAATGCATAAAGGGCCATTCACATGAGCATAACATAAAAAAACACACATATGAGTGGGAAAACCTCAAGGGTATGAAACCCCATTTATCTCTAAAAATTAACTAAAATACTATAAGTCAAAATATAAAATTTAGTGATGTACCAACCCCAACTAGCTAAACATCAACCCAACTAAGCTTTAACAAGCACCTGCTTACAAGGAGGAACCAACCCCCTAGATGACTCAACACCAAATCATCCAAATAATTTATTTTATCACCTTTAGATCACATTATTTCTCAACCAACTGAGGATGAACACATTTTCATCTCCTCACACGCTTATCCCTCTCAAATTGCCTTCTAGGTCTCTTCACTCAACTAGCCCTTTTCTTGACTTGATTAGTCATCTAACCTTGATTTCAATACATAGTAACCCTATTATATCTTCATTATAGTTTCTCATCACCCTTATGATGGTCTAAAATACCTAATTTAGCTTTTAAAATTACTATATTCTTTGCTTCAATTTTCTCATACTCTTACTAGTCAATTAGGCCTATTAAGCCTTGTTCTTATACTAGGCTCTTGATCATACACCTATTGGTCATCCATACACACTTTATCACTTATATTTTATGCATAATAGGCCTTAGTACATGCCAAAAACATGAATTAAACATTAAATTAGGTCATTTATAATTTAAATAGGCCAAATCCTACTTTAGGCCTTAAGGAAACCTAGGCCTTCATTAGTACATGTTACCCTTTGATATTATTGTAACACTTTAAAACACCAAGTATAGAAATAAAAATTCATATTACACTCAAAAATATCTTTAATAAGTTCATCTTAGGTCCATGACACATTTTAGCTACAACCACCACTTGAAGCATGCTATTAGCATTGTTCACAATTAGGCCTGTGAAATTACAAAAAGTCTATCTTGAACTACTAAAGATTAAGAAAAAATTATCTGATCAATCATGGAAATAAAACACATATACAAAATATATATGATCTCAAGGACATAACCATATTATTTAGACTTCACAACTCATTTCAAAAGGACTCAAACCCTTCTCTGCAAATAGCCCACTTAGAACTGCCATAATACCTTCAAGTATAGTCATGGTGATAATGACCTTTAACACCTATGGAGATACCTTAAATGAATTATAATTCATTTTTATGATCTTATGATATCATTAAACTATTCTTAAATAGATAGATAATATTGTCAAATGATAATATTGGTCTTGTAGAGTAATCTCATAACCTCACTGTACACATACCTCACTGAGCTATACAAGTCAACCTATGAGAAAAAATTTCACTATCATCACTGACCTCCAAAAATTATACCAAATATGAGAATTTATTACAAGTCATAAACAATACCTTCATACACTTATTTTAATCCCTATTCCATGATATCACAATCCTAAACATCTTCTCACTGTTACCTGAGTTCCTCATTATTTCCACCATTAGGCCTATTAGTGACTGGCTAACTTGGATGACTAGTTTAACAAACCTAAGGGATATAAGTTGTCCATAAACATTCATGGACACAAAATAAAAGTCTCAAAATTTTTTGTCCATCCTGTTAACAACTTTGACTTGGTTAACTCTAACTACTATAACAAATCTATGAGAAATAAGGCCTTTCTTGTAGGGTCCACTCACTCACCTAAAGACTTAATCAAATTTGGAGATACATAGGAGAGTTTAATACAACCTATAATCACTAAAATATCCATACCAATACATTATAAACACTTTAGAACAACTTATTTCATATCAGGTCACTATTAGGGTTCTTTGAGGGTCTAAACCATCTTCTACTATTAGCAATCATTCATAAATATTAGCCCTTAATTCTAAAAACTAATTCCTAAACATTTGAGCTAGGACCCTTTCCCATATACCATTAATATCTTAGACTCCCATCTAGAGGTTACATGTGCCAATGAACACTTGAAAAAACTTCTTGGGTAGACAACTCTTCAACCTGTTCACTCAAGAGACCTTACAACACTTTTTCAAGCCTAAAAGTTCAAACTTTGACCTCAAACTTGGCCAACACACCTGGGATAATCTATCACACCACTGATAATGCTTACATGCTCATTATTATTTTTAAATCTAAATCTCATACCTCATTTTTCCACCATCTCTCTCTTTACTCTTTAGACCTTGAGCTACAACCCATATTAGTCCTTAAAAGTATCCTTCTAACCACTGTCCAAGTTATTAACACCTCATATACTACCATAAAACCTCTTACCATGATCAAACACTACCATACATATTTCATGTGTCTTGAAAATAGATCATGATGCCTCATTAGCCCACGCAATATCTAGAAGTGGTTTACACACAAACTTCACCTATAAGTCCTACCCCTATGGGCTCACCCCAAGCCTCTCATAATTACTTAAATGCTTCAAATACATTCTCAAATAAACTCATACAACCACTCATGTTTGTGTGTACTCATCTCACCAAGCCATCATAATCTTCATGCACAAGACTAGGCATCCTATGCACATACCTTCTCAAGTCACTTACTAGGTTCAAGTACTTGACAAATTTAACAATAAGGATTTTCCATGCTGACCTTCACATCACTTATGCAGTCATAATAAAATATACCAAACATGTCTTATAATCTCATAATCACTACAACACTAATCAATATCCTTTCTCATAGTTACAATTTTCGATGACCTCATGAAGACCTTTCTCAATAACCTTTGACATCAATGAAAACATCAATGCTAAACCTCAGCAATAGGAACAATTCTTAGTATTCTCACCCAAATGAGAGATGCATTTCAATAGGCAAGAATGGTGTATAAATATTTCAAGAAGATCAAGCAAGACATGTTTCAAGATAACAACTTGTAACTCCTCAACCAATAAAGACCATTTTCAAGAGAGAAAAGATGAGTCATAGGAGATCAAGAGACACTTATATGCCACCTATCCTAAGGCCATCATCAATACAAGATAACACCTGTTGAAAATCAATGATAATATTTTTTTCACCTTTTATTATCATTGTAACTAGTTTAATCATAAATGACAATCATAATGGACTTCTTCCACACCTACACACACTCTCTCTCTCTCTCTTGTAATTTATTCTATATACTTATAAAAAGGACATTGTAAAGCACCCTCCTTGTTAGTATGGAAAATCAATACTAAAATTGATACCTTTTTTCTTTTTAATTGAATGCAAACTAGTTTTTACCTTTTTCATCTCAAATTTAGTGTGTTCATGGTGAATTATTGATGAATGATAGTGTTGATGTTCAATCTCCCTACATTTTTACTATTCATTATTGCCTATTTTTGAGTAAATTATCTTCTTGTAGGTTATATGGTGTGTATCAAGTGGTTATGAAATTGTTAAGTTTGGGAATCCTTCATTAGGCCTCATTCTAGGCCTCTTGATTGTCCCTCTTAGTTAATGTATTAGCTACAACCTCCATATTGAAATACTTATCCTAAACAAATGTTTGAAGTTATATGATTCTTTTCAACCTTGCCCTAACTTTGTTATCAACTCATATACAATAAAAGGAGACCTAAAATATAGTGCATCACCCCATTTTCTATTATATTTCAGCTTTCTCTTTCCCTTTTCATTGTAATTTGAGTAGCTGTAGTGATAATATAGGTTTAACATCAAGGGATTCAGCCCTCTCTTGAGCTTCTGTTTAGTCATAGGCCACCCACAACCTTAGAGAGTTCACCTTGTTCCAATTGAGTGAGGATACCTAGAACACCTCCTCAAAGGGATCAACTCAAAGTGACAACAATTTTTGGCATAACTAGTGGGAGAAGTACTCAAATTACTTCATCTATTAAATTATTGTTGGTGTTATCTTTCAATACATCATCCTTTGGAGGTATTTATACAAGCATCAATGATGACTCTAAGTTTATTTAGCTAATTTTAACATCCTAGATATTCTTTCCAAGTAATTACCCTTTGTGTTTTGCTTTCCACATAAAGTTTCATGGTTGAGTTTGAAGTAGGTTTCAACTTGGTCCAAGTTATTGATCTATATCAACCCTATAAAAATCCATACAAAACCTATAATTACCACACTTTCCCCTCATATGGATATAATTATATATCTAACTAGCCTTACCAAGTATGTCAACCTTCATACCAACCTTTCCAAGCATGCCATCGGTCCTATATTCCCTTTTTTGCTCCAAGGTAGCCTTCTCTTGATATTAGCCTATCCCATGTTGTTAGTGATATAAAGGTCAAAATTACATGAATTGATCAAGAATATCAAAAAAATTTAAACTTGATTCTTCAAGTTCCTCAAACCCCTCAACTAATGTAGTTTCCAAGATAACAAGTAATTTATTCTAGAAAAAACCATGTTTAATTTTGAAGATTGATGCATTTCAGATCCACTACTATGATCCTTCATCAAAACATGCTATCAATATTTAGGACTCCAACATTTTATTACTTGAAGATGACTACCATAGTCTAAGTTAAGGGAAGCCATAGAAATTTTGAAACACCCCAACAACTTAAACAAAGATGAATGACTAGAAATTAGTCGTGTATGGAACCTGGTAATTTTTTTATTTTTATTATTATTATTATTATTATTATTATTGTTGTTGTTGTTGTTGTTGTTGTTGTTGTTGTTGTTACTATTATTATTATAAATAATAATAATAATAATAATATCCTTGATAATAATAATAATAATATTATTATTATTATTGATAAACACAATAATGATAATAATATTGATATGAATAATATAAATAATTATTGTTTTATTAATAATAATAATAATATTTTTTATTTCCTAATGAAGGATCACAGTAGTGGATCCAAAACACATCAATCTTCAAAATTAAACAAAGATTTTTCTAGAAGAAAGTACTTGTTAGTTTATGGACTATGGAAAAATTAAATATTTGATAATTACCCTTAATGGGAGGGATATGTATACAAAGGTTAAGCTTTTTGAAAAGCTTAGGATTAAACTTGCTAAGAGAATAACATATCTAGCATTCTTAAAAATGTTTTAGGGATCATAAGGTTTATCGTTCTTCGATTTATATTAAGAACTCCTTAATAAATATTAGAAATAAGTATATTTTTGATAGAGGGAGCTTTTGTTTGCTTAGATTTGTGATTGCTAGGATGAGGTATGAAATTAACAACCTATCTGATGAGTTGTATAAACTTCATTTATAACTTGCCAACATTATACAAGCACAATTATGGAGGAATTTTGATATCATTTAGCATTTATAAGTGTTGAGTACTCGTAATAAGGTTGAATCTAGACAAAAGAAAAAAAATTCAACACTGGTGAGAAAAAATCAAAAAGTACATGAACAAGACACTTTAATAGGTGAGTCTTTTTCAGATAACAATTTTGGTTTGATGAATGTGAGTAAGAAGTATGATAAGAGTCAGTATTCACTACTTTATTCACATTTTTTTATGACTATGATATATAAAATTAATGCACTAGAGGTACAAGATGTAGGTAACATTAAATTTAAAAGTTTAACACTTGGTAGCTAGACTAAAGGGCACTTTTCTGCCTTACACTTTGCTTAGTTTTAGATTTTAAAGTGACCCTTCAATTATAAGATGAAGTCATATGGAATATGAGTGGAGCCATATTCTAGTGCATCCCCAACCTGGTTCAATAATGCAATCACTAGTCAAATCTTTGGGTAATAGTAAGATGTGCTACTCAACCAAGAATCCTAAGTCAAATTCCCACAGTGAAGACCAACAAAACTATACAAATTTAGAAAAATGTCAGATCACTAAAAATATTACTCTATTGGCATCGACCATATTAGGAAACATCACTAAAGTAGATCTATTACATGGAAATTCCAATGTACATTTAGATAATGTTGATGTTTTTTTAGATGTTGGTAGTGCTAACTTGAAGTCATATTCTAGGACTCAAGTTAGTGGTCTTGTATAGTGTTTAAGTTCACATATTATAGTAAGTTAAATAATGATGGCATTGATAATATTAAAGAAAATAATTTAAATATTAATAATAATGCTTACCATGCCAATTCTTAAAATGATATAAATGGTAGTAACAATTTTATAAACTATGATAATAATAACAATATCATTTCTAATTCTTATAGCGATAGAAATAATAATAATACTTTTTTAAAACACATTTTTAATAATAATAATAATAATAATAATAATAATAATAATAATAATAATAATAATAATAATAATAATAATAATAATAATAATAATAATAATAATAATAATAATAATAATAATAATAATAATAATAATATGAACAAAATAAATAATTATGGGTTTGATAATAATGATGATGATGACGACGACGACGAAGATGACGATGACGACGACGAAGATGATGATGATGATGATGATGATGATGATGTTGATGATGATGATGATGATGATGATGATGATGATGATGATGATGATGATGATGATGATGATGATGATGATGATGATGATGATGATGATTATGATGATGACGACGACGATGATGATGATGATGATGATTATGATGATGATGATGATGATGATATCAATAATAATATTAAACTTGATAATTTTAATAGTGATAAATATATGAGTATTAAAAATAATAAGATTATGACTAATAATAATATGGTCAATAATAATAATAATAATATTTTTATTGCTAAACACAATAATGATAATAGTAGTGATATGAACCATATAAATAATTATGGGTTTACTAATAAATGGTACACTAGTAATCAACCTTTTTACAAGAATAAAATAAACTTTTGTTCAGAGGCTCAAGACACCAATAAAATTATTCTCGATTGGGAGAACAAACTAGTTTTTAATCTTTCAGACTACTTATTAGACAAGCCCTCTTTCAACATTCTAAAAAAGGGGAATAGGTTTTGTTATTACCCCTAGGAACATACATAAATAATATTTTATTATATGAATATATAGTGCTCTTAAACACCTTCCTTTTAACTTAACAGGAGAAATTAGACCAGATTATATGATGGCTTTATGAAGAGCAAAACGACCTTTCTACAACATTTCCAAAGAAGAATGGGGAGATATTAAGTCCCTAAAGAGTAAAAATGATATTATAATCCTCAGATCTAATAAAGGGAATGCTACAGTGGTACTTAACCATTATGACTATGATACTAAGATGCCATATCATCTTTCTAATAGTGGAAGTTATAGAAAGCTTGAACGTCACTCAATTTGCAACATCATTAAAAATGTTACTAAAGTTATCAAATATTCTTACTTTGATGATTCAATTAAAAAATAAATTGATTCCCAATAAGGAAGCTACCCCCAAGATATATGGTCCACCAAAAATTCATAAAGTAGGAATTCCTTTAAGACCTATTCTAGACATAACTGACTCTTTAACTTATAAACTTGTTGCATTGTTAGCCAACAAACTTAAAAACATTGTAGGAAAAACTTCCTCTTTTGTTCATGAATCAAGTGACTTTGTGAATTTATCAAGGATAAAAAGGGTATAATTTATGAAAAATGTGAAGTCATGACCATGAGATCTCATCTTTCTCCTATGGTTTCCAGCCTATTTATGAAAAAAATTAAATATTCTACACTTCATTCTTTTCCATTAAAACCTAAATGGTAAAAAAGATATGTTGATGACAATAGCTTATGTTGACAACATGGCTTAGATAAATTGGAAGATTTCCATTCCCACCTCAAAAATCTATTTATTAGATAAAATTTACCAAAGAAATTTAGGTATAACACCAACTACATTTTTTAGATGTCCTCTTACTTAATAAGGAGGATGGTTCATTAGCGAGGAAGGTCTATAGAAAAGGCACACATATAGACCTTTACCTTCAGGCCTCCTCCCATCAACATCTAGCTCAAAAATTAGGGGTTATGAAAAATTTATTCACCATGGATTTTAAAAGTTGTGATGAGGAGAAAATCTATCTTGAAATCAAACACCTAAGCCAAGTTTTTAAGCTAAATGGATATTCAGGTAAACAAATAGATAAGGCTATTAAGTAATTTAGAGAAAATATTAATAGAACTAAAGATAAGGAGTTTGGGGTGGAAGTTCCTATACCTTATCTACCTTATGTTGAAGTTATTTCTAATAAACTAGCCAAAATTCTAAAATGCCAAAATATTCATTCCACTATTCTTCCATTCAATAAGTTATGCATGATGTTAGGGTATGCCAAAGATAATTTGGATCCCAACCTTAAGAGTGGTGTCTACAAGGTGTATTTTTCATGTGGTATACCTTACATAGGGGAGATGGGAAGGTTAGTTAAAACAAGAATTAAAGAACATTCATCTTGAAAGAAAAGAAAAATTGGCTCTTACTAAACACTTGTATAAATCAAAACATATTATCAATATTAAGGACACCATAATTTTAGTAGTTTAATATCACTACCATAAGCATAAGTTAAGGGAATCCATATAAATTATAAAACACCCCAACAACTTAAATAGAGATGAAGGACTAAAAATTAGGCATGTGTAAAAACTGGTAGTTTATAAACATTAGTGAGTTTTTTCTCCTTTGGCATAGGAAGTTAGTTTTACTTACTAGGCTTGTTTTTTATGGCTCTCTAAACATTTTCTTAGTTATATTTCTTTTTTAATTTTAGTTGTTTTTTTACTCTTTAATTGTTCTTCACTCTTTTCTATAATATTATTTTATATAAAATAAATAAATAATAGGTTTATTTAAAATAACATTAAATTTATTAATTTAATTATGACCTAAATTAAAAATCTCAACTTTCTTATTTCATTATTTTTTGGTTTTATAAAATAATTTTAATGCCTAACTTATTCTATTTAGGCAACTTTTGTGCAACAACTTTTTACCTTCAAATTTTAAGGTACAAAATTCTATTAGTCTCACATATGTTTTATTTCCTAATGAAGGATCATAGTAGTGGATCCAAAATGTGTCAATCTTAAAAATTAAACATAGTTTCTTTGAGAGTAAATTTATTGTTAGTTTATGGACTATGGAAATATTAATTCTTTGATAGTTTCTAGTCTTCTCACACACTTATCATATGCCAATCAAAAATCAAGAGAGGGAGAAAGTTGTACAATCCAAACTAATAAATGTTTCAAATTTATTGAGCCCCTCATCTACTCCTCAAGTTGTAATTTTTCACAAGGATGAAATTATATTATAATTTGATAGAATGATTGATAAATAGAAAGAGGAAAACAAAGAAAATTTAGCAAAAACCTCTTTTCCTCTTCCCCAAGATTTCTTAAATGAGTCCATTACTCCCAAGTTTCCAAGTTGTAAGAGTGATCCTTCAAACCCCAATCCAACTCATGAGCATATTCATCCCACTCTACCAAATGAGCCAATTTACCCTCCCACCATCTACCTTTTTGAAAGATGACCTATTGTATGGAAGGCATGTGAATGGAAGCCTTTGATGAGTCACTTCCCATTTGAAAATGAGTATTATACCATTGTTCCACCAATTGGACATTCTTCTTTCCCTCAAACCATCTCCATTTGCATTTGAGGACATGTTGTATGGAGAGAAGATGAGGATAATTAAAGTGAAAATGATAAAGAGCTTCTTTTTTTGGTTGTTGATGCAAATGAGCCTCAAGAAGGCTATGATAAAGATGTTCAGGTGGTGGTTATAGTAGAGGTGAAATTGAATACTCCTCAATATGTATCGAGTGGCCAAGAATAGATATACCATATTGGTAAAGAAAATTTTATCCTTCCTAGTCAATAATGCAATTAGGGGTATAAATGAGAAATTTGTTAGACAAATGTCCTTGCATTCAACATGAAAGAGGAAGATAAAATTGCAATAGTTTATGATATTATAGTAGTGGTTTCATAAGCATGTGATGAAGACCCTATCATCTCAAGCCATGACATTACTCAAGTAGGATATTAAGTGGTTCAAGAAGATATGGAAGTTGATCAGATTGTAGCAAGGCATGAAAGAGACTCCAATGACATGCGATAATCATACTTTGACATTTGTAAATAATTTAAATATATTAATAGGCTTTCAGTTCATGAGGAGAATAATGAAGGTGTCATAGAGGTTGTTTCCTTTCCAGACAGATAAGAAGATGATCATAACAAGTCAAGACAATAGAACTATGATTTCATTTCATATTTTTAGGTCCTTAGTAGGCCTACATCTCCTAAAGGGTAGAATGAAAACATAAATCAAAATAAATTAGCTAACTTACAAAGAGAATTACCTTAATTTGTCATGACTGATTATGAGTAGCCCTTGAGTAAGTTACAAATCATATTATTTTCATCAAATAATAAATCTTGGATAAGGTATGACATGTTGCTTAACTTTCATGATTGGTATATAGGTAAATAAATGAAGGAGATATGCCTAATTTCTGAATAATAAGGTCATGAATAGGTCAATATATCAAGAGGTAATGCATACCTCTCACCTCATAAACAAACTTCCAATAGACTCCATCCATCAAATGCTAATATTCTCATATGGAGTCAAGAAGATTTTGAAAGTTTTACTTTTGATCTAGGTGGAGTAGGCCTTTGAGGTTTTATACATAGTAAGGTAGCTTTTGCTTTCTCTAAGTTCTTTTAGCACATTATTTACTTAGTTGGTGTTTCTCTCTTTTCCCAGAATGCATCTTGGCATAGTGTGGTGTATTTCTTTGTGTGGTTTTTTTATTTGTGTTTTTGATTTGTTATGTTATGTGTGTTTGGAAGGTATCTATCATTTGTTTCAACTCGTTCTAAGGGATTACAATCAGTCTTCAAGGTCTAAATCATGTTTGTCATTGAGTGATGAGTAACTTTGTATCCCAATGGACTGATAAGGCTCCTGGTCTAATTTTTTATCAATGTAACTAACACCTATGAGTGATAAAAAAATGTTGACATTTTGGCCTCATAGGCCAAAATTAAACCTATAGCATGTAAAACTTGACCATTACATTAATTTTACTTTAAAAAGAGGTCTAAACAAGGTCTTTTTAAGATGTCAAAGTCTGTGACATGTGTTTTTTCCAATCAGTCTTTTGCCTTGATATTTTATGAAGTATTTTACAATGCAATTTAGCAAAGTTTAAGGTAATTTTGGAAATATTATGGTTAATTTGAGAAATTCAAGGTATAAGGGATGCATGGTGAAAACTATGAAGTGGTGTTATGATCTTACAAGATGACATAGTAGTGGATGAAGGATCTAAACTCAAAGGTGATATGATGGAAACATTGTAATTTTAGGTCTTTGGAGAGTTTAAGGTAATTTTAGAGATAATAATGTTTCTATTATTTTGTCTTTTATTGCTTATTGAAATGTTCTAATGTAACCACCTTGGAAAATATAAAGTGAGAAGAGTAGAAACCATCCATAGAAGTCAAAGAGGTATTTTTTGGGTCATTTGACATTTTTAAAGATCATATTATATGTCTTTATCCCCATACATTTGGTCAAGATGTTAAATTTCTTCTTTCCAATGTACATTCACTTTGAAAATTACTTTTCTCATTGTTCTAACATCAAAATGTAACATAATGGTAGGAAAGGAAAGAAAAATGTGATCTTTGTATGTTAAAATATCATTTTAAAATATAAATAAGACTCCATAAGTACATGATACTTATCTATAATATGTTTTTTTTCTAAATGGACAAGTTTTATAGCAAGAAAAAGCATGTTTTAAAGAGATCATATAGGGTTTTAGGTTGTCTCACACATATTAAATAAATTAAATCATAGCACAGGGTGATAGAAGCCTATCACAACCTCTTATAGCATGATCAATCTCAAAACTATGAAAATACAAAATTTGCAATTCCAAGAAAGGAAAAAACCATTTAAGATCTCCATCAAGTCATTGAAAGAGTGAAAAGAGTCATTTTAATGTGATCAGTTCATAAAAGAGGAGAGGTATTAGACCAAATTAAATTAGGGATGTTTTCCACCCTATTACCTTAAAATCCATTTCAATAATTTTTGGATTAGGGGGTAGAGCTTTATGACCATTGTTAACAAGCTAACTCCCTTCTGAACCCTACTAAAACCTCAATGCCACATATTTTATCTTGAAATGGCTATTGGTGAAGGAATTTAAATGGTGTAAAATTATATTTTTAAGGTCTACTAGCCTATTAAACATTAAAATCAACTCAAAACCCCAATGATGATGTTGGTACTAACAAGAAATTTCATTGTTTTACTGGTTTTGACATGATAGACAGGGTTGTATGGGGCTAGAGGTGTTTTTTAACATGAAGGAGATTGAAATAAATAATAAATTATGTGTTAAACCTAATAAAAACCAAATAATATCTCATACACCATATTCAAGAAAATATCTAATGTATTAATGAGTCAAATGTGAAGGTACATGGCTACAAGGCTTGAGATTGTAAGTTTTATGGTTGTTTGACATTATTGAGAAGGTTTTGGGCTTATGAAAGAAGACAAAGCACATGATATGAAATTTTACCAATCCTCCACTCCAAATTCCATGTTTTCACAGTCTTTCATTCATCCCCAAAGTGATCTTCACGTGTTGGTTTAACACACAGGCCTCAAATACAAGAGATACAGTCCAATGAATAAGCACATTTGATGTTTTAAAGGGTAATATATCTATAATAAAATTTTAATAACTCATGTATAATAGTATAAAACACTTATAAATATTAATAAAAAGTATTAAAACTCTCTATGATCATCCTTGATAGGAAGTTGTAGGTAGCAGGCTTAAGGCCATTGACCTAGTGGCCTTGAACAAGGTTTCAAGGGTTACAAAGAAAGTAATAGATTCGAAACCAAAATTAAGAATCATAATGAATTATTTAGGTTTAAATATTGATTATAATACCTAATTTGTTTTTTATTAAAACTCATTCAAGATCATTCATGGTTAAAATGGCAGGAGAATAGCAAATCTATGCATACATAAGTAGACTGTGTCAAGTTTATAGGTCGAGTTGAAAGGTTCTTGGAAAAATATGTATATTATATATTTTTGGAAGGTTTTAAAATAATTAAAAAAAATACAAATTATCCCAAATATACTCCAAGTTCATAATAATTAGGGGAGTCAAGTCCAATATTAGGTCTACAATCAATTTTAAGCTTGAAATAGGCACCTACAAGCTTGCACACAAAAATATGAAAAACAATTTATTTTTGTGTAAAATTTTAAGTTTTTAGATTAATTTTTGTTTTTATGGAACATATTAAGTGTTTATATAATGATTTTATATGTGTTAATAAGGATAAAACATCATATCAATGCCATCAGGGCTAAAACATTGACATTGCCTATAAACACTAGTTATGGGTTAAAGCAGGTTTTAAGATTTTTAATGATGTAAAATTCATATATATGGGTGTATATAAATTATATAACATATATAATACCAAAAATAATCATTTAAAACAAAAAAATAACATCAAAAGAGACTTTTAGCTCAAGACAGTCCTCTCAAATGCACACCTATAGGCCTATAAGCTTGAGAAGACAAACTTTCTCACATGGGAAGTTGGAAAAATAAATGCATGGGTAATAATGAAATTAGTGTATGTTTTTAACGTTTTTATACTCAAAATTCATGTAATTTTTTGGTCCATTAATGGGATCAACTCTATGAACAATCGTTAAGAAGATACAGACCTTAAAACTATCTCTTGTGCCCTTAAAGATCTCGATGACTGTGTTTATTTCCAAATGGAATAAAATGTGAATTTAATAGAGTTAAAACACATTTATGAAATTTATATGAATCATGATCACCTATTAGATCCATAATTATTACACATATGGATTAAAATCACATGGAAATGGTATATAAATTGTGTTTGCAAGCATGTTTGAAGGTGTTTGAATGAGTAAGGTTATTTTGACCAGTTGGAAAGGTATTCCAAGATTGGGTAGAGGTATAAGACCTCCCAAAATAATTTATGGAGATACATATGGTGATATAATAGGTTTCAAGTCTCTAGACCAAGCTGAGATGAATACTCTCCTTTGCATTGAGAGATTGAAGTGGTAGGCCTTCGTAAGGTCATAAATGGCATCAAGACACTTCATGAAATCCATGTAGGAATATAATGACATATTTTTAAGGATATATAGGTTGTATAAAATCTCATTATAAATATTATAGGAAGTTTTGAGATCCTATTCACATTCAATCCACTAGTGATGTTGTTAAGGACAATCAAAGATGCATAATATGACTATCAACTATTCAAGCTTGCCTCAATATTGATAATGCTCTTGAAGACCCATAAATTAAAATAATACAAATAAAAGACCATTGTGGAGGTCATGGAACATGGACAAGAGTACATATAACCCTATCCAAACTCCCTATTAGTAGGCTATGATGACCTAATATACAACTAATAAATTGAAAGATGATATATAATATTAGAGATATGTTGTATGATATTTATACAAGACATACATGAAGTGAAAAATTTGATTTGGTAATCTTAAAGGAAAGACTAGACTTTGTATGAGAGATAGGATTATCTTCATCACATTATTTTGACTCAAACAAACTTTAACATAATTTTACATGTTCTAATGATAGAGAGCTTAGTATGAAGAGGTATATGCCTTAAATTTCATTTTTAAAAAGATGAGATATGCCTTAAAATATCCAATAATGGCATAAAAATATGCCAATAAGGTTAAGTAGGCCATGTGTCAAGATAGCCTCTTGTAACTCCTCAACCAAGATAGGGAAATTTCAAGAGAGAAAAGATGAGTCATAGGAGATGAAGAACCACTTATACACCACCTCTCATGAGGCTATCATCAATCCAAGACCATACATGTTGAAGATGAATGATATGATTGATTTTTCACCATATATTGGCATAGTAACTAGTTTCATGATAGATGATAGTCATAATTAACTCTTTCCACACATACCCTCTCTCTCTCTCCTCCATTATTCTATATATACTCCTAAAAAGGACATTATAAAGAGTTATCCATGTTAGTATAGTGCATATTTGATAGAATTTATACTTGTCAATTTTACAGTAAATACAAACTATTTTTTACCTTCATCTCAAATTTAGTGTGTTCATGGAGAATTGTAGATGAATGATAGTGTTGATGTTTAATCTCCTTGCATTTATCCCCTTCATTATTACTGATTTTTTAGTATGTTATCTTCTTGCAAGTCATATGGTGTATATCACATGGTTATGAAAATGTTTAGTTTGTGAATCCTTTAGTAGGCCTCATTATAGGCCTCTTTATTGTCCCTCTTAGTTATTGTATCATCTTCAACCTCCATATTAAAATATTTATGCTAAATATCTATTTGAAGTTGTGTGATTATATTTAGCCTTGTCTTAGCTTTTTTATCAACTCATAGACCATGGGAGGAGACCTAAAATTTAGTGCATCACCCCATTTTATATTTTATTTCATTTTTCTCTTTCCCTTTTCATTACAATTTGATTGTGTAGTGATAGTATAGGTGTAGCATCAAGGGAGATATCCATCTCTGGAGATTCTCTTTAGTCATAGGCCATCCACAACCTTGGATAGTTCCCATGTCAATTGACTAAGGAGACCTAAAACACCTCCTCAAAGGGTGAAACTCAAAGTGATAATAGGAATGTCATCTAGATTTATGTATGAGCCTCAATAAATTAATTGGTATGCAATAAAAAAAAGTACTTCATTACCTTTAGGTAATGAAAACATATGGCCTTAAGTACCACCACAACAAGAAATTCAAACTTGTTAGGTATTTTGATGAAGGTTTTGGTAGATGTGTGGATGATAAAGTGTCAAAAAAATAGTACACTATGCATATGTGTTAGGAACATGTGTACTACCCTTCTCTTTATATTATTAGTGTATTAGTCACTATGGATACATATGCTTTGTAAGTCATCCCTTTAGTATATGTGAATTATTCCACATGCATGGGGAGTATTAGTTAATAGACTAGAAATAATATTTAAGTAACATATTTAAATTATCCCACGTGCATGGGAAAAGTACTAGTTAATAGAATAGAATCAATATTTAAGTAAGTATTAAGGCCCAATGAAGGCATTGATGAATATTATTATATCGAGCTTGATCAAAGGAGGTTGTCCCCTTGAAGTGGCATGTGATCAATATAACATATTTAAATTATTAGAAGTTAATTTATGAAGTTATTTTTATTTTTCCATTATTATTTTTAGTTTACAAAATTGTGAAGCAAGTTCATCACATCTGGTATCAGAGCATTTTCCTCGGTAGCTAGATTTTGGAGATTTTATTCTTATAGTAGTGGCTTTCTAGGAGTTACACTATTTAAAAACATTATTTTTCATTATATATGTTTTTACATGTTCATTTATAGGTTTAGATAAGGGTAAAATGCCCCTTCGCATAACTATGGGAAGTACTTGGGCAATCCCTAAAACTCACTATGATGAGTACCATATGAACCCCAAAGTAGCTGGCCCATTGAGAGGACTTGATAGAAAAAATGTTAATGGCCCAATCCTAATTGAATAGTTCCCACCCATGAGGTAAACCAAGAGCTATTTTTTGGGATAAAATATATGGCTAGAAATTTCTAAAGAGTGGTACTCATTCATATAACATTGGTGGCTAGAGATATTTTTTAAACCCCTAGGTAGTGGAACAAACTTGGGGCCCATATCAAACATATCAATTTATATAAATTATCAGTAGGAAAACTAGTTTTAGATTTACACAATGGTAAATAAAAACCTATGGATATAATTTTGATAGGATAATCCTTAAAAAAATAGTTTTAGATTAGCACAGTGGTAACTACAAACCTATAGACAAACTTTTGACAATAGAAACCCAAATAATTTTTATTCATTTTTTCACCATATCTCTCCATCTCTATCTTTGTTGATCATCAAACTTTACCAGGACACCTAAAATTTCATTCCACACCTTTATTCCTTGAGGTCCCATCTCCCAAGTCCAATTTTATTAGCTACAAATCCCATTTTTTCTATTTTTTAAGATTTTTCCACAACTTCTTCATTTTTTATCCTCTTGATTCAATTTTTTTTAAAAGTGTTCCTTTCCTTTTTCTTATCCTTTGTTCCTATTGGAAAAATTTACCAAATTTTCCATTTCAATTCCTAAATTGTTCAAGCCCACATCAATCATACTTAGATAGCGTAAAAAAAATTGTAAACGTACCTTTACCCCTTCCATTTTTGTCCAAATTAAAAAAGTGCCTTATTGATTGTGTCTTAAAATTTGTTTGTCTATCACTTAAAAAAAAATTAGTTATGGTAGTCACCCATATAGGCACAAAAATCATGGAGGAAGAACTCAACACATTGAAATCTCAGGTCACTGAGTTAACCGAGAGGATGCATGCACTGAATCAACATAATAGCCTTCTCCTCAATAAGTTGTAGGAGTCTTATTTAGAGAATATTTTCTCTTCTCCACATAGATCACATGGGTCTAATTTGTAATTTCCATGGTTCAATGGTACAGATCCTATTGGATGGATATATTGAGCTGAACAATTCTTTAACCTTCATAATACTTAGTCTATCAATAAAGTCCCAATTGCTTCCTTTCACTTGGAACAAGAAGCACTTCAATGGTAACATTGGTATCTTAAGTTGAATGATGAACTTGATTGGAAAACCTTTGCATCCTTACTTTTGGGTAGGTTTCATCCTTTGGCATTTAAGGACTTTATCGGAGCTCTCACCAAACTCTCCAAAACAAGTACCATTCATGATTATCAAATTGAATTTGAGAAACTGGATAATCACACTGAAGGGTTATTAGATGTGTGAACTAGGAATTTGACTCAAAAGAGGTGATTAGTATTGTGTTAGTCCAAAAATTCCAATAAATTGATAAAAACACACTAATTAGCATACATCTCTAGGCCTAGTTACTAGGGTGAGCTTAATAACAAAAAAAATGAAAATAACAACTAAAAAGTAAAGAAAAACAAGAATCCTTCACCTTCCTTGGATGCTCCAAATGCTTGTTGTAGTGTCTTGCTTGGCTTGTGCTCATGAAGTCTTCATCAAAGGAGGCTTGGTTATATCCTCTTCTCCTTGGCGCCTTATGGGTTTAGCTTGGCTTGGCTCAATATTTTGGCATCATAAATATTTGATATCTCTTAGAATAAATTTGACATGGTAAATTTTCACAAATTAAGATTAAAAATGATGTTCATGGCCTCTCTATTTATAGATTTTCAAGAATGAACATAATCAACCATGACCGTCCATCTCAAGATTGAGATGTGTGGTCATGGATTAATTTAATTGTGTAATTAAAATCCATAATTATCCTCATCATTAATTTCAAATAAGGGACATTAATAAGGCATGGGAGGTAATAAAGAGGCATGGGAGACCCATATTCCTGATATTTATGGCATTTATGGCCTAGGGATGTCTTCCCAAGAAATGAGGTCACCTGATGATGTAGATATTCAATATTCATTTCTAAAAACAAGTTTTCAACAAGTTTCCATGGAATTATTAATTATGATCTAATTTGGTTTAATTATCTCTTAAGTATGATTAAGTACTTTGTGCACAAATTACTCAAATTGATCAGAATGCCTTGTTATTGGTCCAAATTTTGACTAGATTAGAAATGGAAGTCAATGTTAGATGCATTGGATCCATTATCCTATTTAAGATGTTTACAACACAAAATAAAAAAGACACACATCTCATACAATAAATTTGATATAAAAGAGCAATCCAGAGCACCTAAGTGCAAAATTGGCATTTTGACTCGAAATGATCTTATCAAAGTTAGTTGGCCCATAAATTGAATTGCCCCATTTAGTGATACCCTAGCCAAAAATGGCACTTGAATATATCAATTTCAACTCATTTAATGTTCTTTAGTGTTTTTAGGCCAAATTGTGTATTTTGGTGGAAATTGGTCAAAAGCTTGATTGGAGGTCACCGATGGCCAGATTTAGGTGTTTACAAGATGAATTCTTCAAGAGTTGTTTTATTAGTGGCCTTAAAGAGAAAATCTACTCAGAGGTGAAATTTTTTTATCCCACTAATTTTATGGATACCTTGGGTTTAGATAAGTTAGCAAAAGATAAAATTTTAGTGCAATGTCATCTTCCCACTTTTCCACCCATAAAGAACATAAAAAACTAGCAACCAACCATAACCACATCGATCAAGCACCTTATTGAGGTAGATATATGGGATCATAATGAGAAAGGATTATTTTATAATTTTGATTAAAAATGGGTTAAGGGTCACTAGTGTATCACATAAAAACTTTACTTGCTAGATGTGGACTCACTACTAGATCAAGACAACAATCTTAATATCCAAGAATTCTAGGATGCTCAAGAAAAACAAATCCCCTCTAATTAATCCATGGCTTACAAAGCCCAACATGATGTCTCTTTCCATGAACTCATAGGTACGACCACCTCTCAAGCTATGAAGTTTAAAGGGTTATTTTAAAAATTCCTCTCACAATCCTCATTGACTCTAGTAGCACACCTAATTTCATTGATCCTCATATTTTTAAGCATTTAGATTACTTTATACACCCTTGTTCTAGCTTTGAATTCATGATTTATAATGGGGAACATTTCCCTATAAAAGGAAGTGTCATAATATGTGTATCATGAGAGGTGATTACACTCTTCACTCAAATATGTTTTCCATACCCTTAGGGGGATGTGATGTGGTCCTAGGGGCATATTGGCTCTACACATTAGGACCTATTCTATGGGACTTCTCTGAGCTTTGGATGTAATTCACTGATTATGTCCAAAATCACACATGAAAAAGGTTATTTATTTGATTTGATAACATCATCAATTCCCATTGCATGGAAAATATTCTAAAGAAGGGTTTACATGAGGTCATTGCCTAGCTACACTCCATCTAACTCCAACTCCCTAATTTTACTAACTACCTTGTTGATTTACAATCCATCATTGACAAACATGCAACCATGTTTAGAGAGCTAGTGTGTTTACCCCCCACATCCTAAAAATCATCGCATTTAAATCCTTCTAGGAAGTATCCCATCTAATATTTTCCATATCATTGTCCCTATCTACAAAAAAATGATATTTAATAACTATTATGAGAACTCCTCAAGTCTAGAGTTTTTTACCCAAGAACCAACCCGTACTCCTCCCTAGTGCTTCTTATCCATAAAAATATGGGTCAAGGTGCCTTTACATTGAATTTCATGACCCTAACCACCTAAATATAAAATAAAAGTTTATAATTTTGGTCATAGATAAGCTTCTTGATGAGCTCGACAAGACAAAAAAATTCTCCAAATTGGATATTCATTCTAGCTATCATTATATCCACATACATGTTGATGGCATTCCAAAGACAACTTTCACACTCATGAAGGTAACTATGAATTCTTGGTCATGCCATTTGGACTTACAAAGGCCCATTCAACATTTTAGGCCCTAATGAATAAAATATTTTAACAGTTCCTCATATTTGATTTGGTTTTCATTGATTATATTTTGATCTAGAGCTACACATGGGATGAGCATGTCTAACATCTTGATATGGAATTACAACTTCTAGAAGATAATTAATTATTTTCCAAGTAGTCCAAGTGTTCCTTTAATTAAGAATAAGTTGAATATATAGGGAATATTATTTTAGTTGATGGGGTCTGTGTGGATTTAGATAAAATAAATGCCATACAACATTGGCCTTCGCTAATGACCCTCAAGAGCCTTTGTAGGTTCCTCAGCCTTACAAGATACTATTGCAAGTTTATCAAGGATTATGATAAGATCGAAGATTCAATAACTTTTTTATTTAATAATTATGTAATCACATGGGATATTTTAGCTAACCAAGTGTTCATGGAACTCAAATAAGCTATGTGTATCACACTAGTTTTAGCCATGCTAGACTTCACCAAAACTTTCACCATCTAAAATGATGTATGTGGAAATGGACTTGGTATTATTTTCTCCAAGAAGTTCATCCCATTAATTTCAATATAAAATCCCTTTATAGATTAAATTTGGTTTTGCCTACATGTGAAAAATAAATGATGGTCATTCTACATGCAATACAAAAATGGTAGCCATACTTACTTGGGAATCAATTTTGCCTAAAAAATGATCACTAGAGTTTTAAATATTTCTTAGAATAATGAGTCTCATCCCTAACACAATATAATATCAATGAACTTATATTTACTATTTTTAAATCTAAAAATATTCACCTACAATTCTATACTTTTAAAATTGCCCCCTCCGATATCTAGTGAAACTTTGCTTCTTCTTCTATAGACTTTAAACACAGGTTTTTCTGCTTCCATGTGATGACATTTGATGTTGTTGTGTTCACTAGATATAGAGTCTAGATGAATCTTGTAAATGCTACTGTAACTCATGATTTGTAGAGGAATTAAGATCACTTGGTAGTTTAGGGAATTAGACTGCAATCTAGCTTACCATGCTTGGAAAATCTTTGTATCTACTTTGAATTATTTGAATGTGATGGATTATCTTCTAGGGATCTGACAATACTTGCTTGAGGAGGTTGACATCTGTGTTTGATGTCGTGTTAAGAAGCTACTTGGAGAGGTGGTTTGAATCTGAATCCTTGTGGATGTTTACTCATGGGCTATGATTATGAAATCACTTATAGGAAGGGTAAAGATAATTTAGTGGCAGATGCTCTCTCTTGCATGTTCAAGGACTAAACTTCCCTTTCTACCATATCCATGCCCATTCCAAACTAGTTGGAATATATAAACCAAGGTTATGTACATGATCCCTCTTTACAACAACTAATTTAATAATTAACCATTAACCCCTTTGTAGTACCATATTATTCATGGGATGGTGATTCTCTGCATTAAAAGGGTTGTTTGGTGCTTCCCAATAGCATATACCTTCATCAGGTTGTATTATATGAAATCCATTCTTCCCCATTAACATGGCACTCAAGATTTCTCAAAACATATGAGTAGTCATGTTGAATTTTTTATGGAAGGGGATGAAAGGGGAAACTAAATATATATTAGTCGAATGTGATACCTACCAATACAACAAAGGTGAAACCACAATGTTTCATAGTTTGCTCAAACCCTTGCCCATCCCTACTAAGATCTGGACTAATATTTCTATGAATTTATTTAAGAGGCTCCCTAAATATGGTGGCAAAATAATGATCTTAGTAATGGTTGACTGCCTCTCCAAATATAATCATTTTTATGTCCTCACCTACCCTTATATAGCCTCCATGGTTTCACAAGTTTTCTTAGATCTATTTTTCCATCTTCATGGCATCTCTTCTTCAATTGTCTCTAATCATGATGTAACTTTCACTAACCATTTTTAGAAAGAACTATTTCAATGCATAGGTACAAAACTGAAGATGAGTTCTAGGTATCACCCCCAAACTAATGGTTAGATATAAATCATCAAAAAATACTTAGAAACATTCGTTCATTTATTTGCATCAGAACAACAACACTAATGGGAAATGACTCAAATACCTCATACCACTCTTCTAATAAAATTAATCCATATGAAGTATTTTATGGTCAAGAAGCCCCAACACTACTCCCATATACACCTAGTAGCTCCTTAGTTAAGGAAGTCAACACTACTCTTTACCATCAAGATCAAATTCTTAACATCTTATGGGGTAATCTCCATTTAGCATAGAACTGAAAGAAGTAGTAGGTAGATCAATACCAATTCGAGCACACCTTTCAACCTAGTGATATGGTTTTTATGTTTCTATATCCATACAAGCAATCATCCTTGAAACTAAAAGGGCATTATAATCTTTCCCCAAAGTTTTATGGGCCATATAAGGTTCTCTAATAGATTGGGTATGTTTCTTACAAGTTGGATCTTTCACCTTCCACTTGAATTCACCTAGTCTTTCATGTCTCCTATTTGAAGAAAGTTATTAGAGTTGACATCAGAGCACATATAGGTTTACCTGAACTTGATAATAAAGGATCTATCCTTATTAAAATTGAAGTTGTCTTAGATAGGCACACCCACCAAATTTACTCCCACTATATCATGAAAGTCTTAATTTAGTGGCACAACATGTAACCCAAAGTTAGCACATGGAAACCATTATTCCAAATTTGGAAACAATTCCCATATCTGAATCTTTGATGTCAAATCTTTTTCTAAGGGGGAGGTGATGTTAGGAACCTATGTCCTACCCTTATCTTTTCATAGTTCATTAATCACAATGGATTCATATGCTTTTTAAGTCATCCCTTTAGTATATTTTAATTATCCCACATGCATGGGAAGTATTAGTTGATAGAATAGAATTAATATTTAAGTATCATATTTGAGTTATCCCACATACATGGGAAGTTTTAATTATTACAATAGAATTACTATTTAAGTAAGTATTGAGACCTAATGAAGGCACTGATGAATTGAGCTTGCTCAAAGGAGGTTTACCCCTTGAAGTGGCCGATGATCAATATAACATATTTGAATTATTTTGAGTTATTTTTTGAAGTTATTTTTATTATTCCATTATTTTTTGTGGTTCGTAAATTTGTGCAGCAGATTCATCATAATATGGTTTCAACTACCATTGTATGGTGTTGTAAGAAGTAGGATATTGTAATAAATTCATCAACATAATCATAATATATCACAACATGTGATGTTTCAAGAGATATTGCTTATTTATGTCATATCCTTCAATACCTTTAGATTTATCAGATTGTTCTTACACAATTATACAATTATAATCAAAGTGTAATCAAAATGTCCAAAAGTATAATAATCTTGCTAGATACAAACATATGATGTCAAATACAATTATTTGGTAATGTTGGTGTCAAATATTGGTGTCAAATAAAGTAATTAAATAAACATATTACCTAGTTGAAAATTAGATAGCTAATATTTTTAAAAAACACCCTTGACAAAATGAAAATTGAATAATTTATAAAAATGCTTAAAATATGTCCAAAGAACTAACTTTGGATCATAGGGAGTTTTAAGGACTTGTTACAAAATCTTAACAATAGTTTAAGTTAATATGTTTGTAATAAATTAAAGGGGCATGTTTCTTATTTAAGACACCACCTTTATACATTTTGTTAATATAGAATTTAATAAAGTTGTAATATTTTTTTACATGTAAACAATCTCGTATAGAGTTAGGTTTTTGTTATTACCTAGTTGGTTGTTTCACCAATCTATCAATAAAGTTATAAATATGTCTTAGATTGGTCATTCAAGGTTAATGTCTTACAAGCACCCTTATGTACTTTAATATTTTGAATTAATAAAATTCTTATGATATACTTACTGTAGACACAAGATTACCGTAGGGTAAATTGCATTTGTGGATTTTAATCAAATACTATCAATGAACTCAATGGTTTATTTCCTTTCATAAAAATCAAAATTATCCTTTTCACTCCCTATTTATGTAGTGTGAAAGCCTTAGATTTGAAATCAAAGAAAGAGCTAAAAATATACAATCCAAAGACAACATTTGTAATTAGTAAAATTTTCACAATATAAGGTAGTAAAATTGGATAGATGATTTGTAGACACCAACATCCTCATCATCACACTCTTTCTCCTCAATCTCTACCCTTCCCTTTTTTCCCTCCTATATTGTTCTAATTGAATGCCTGCTTTTAAGCCAATGCTTATTTTTTGTGGAAACCAAGGGTTATTCAAACAATTAAAATTGAAGTTTTATTAGGTACTAAATGATTTTATTGACATTTAATTTGATTAATAATCTGCAAGTAATTTTTAATAAGTTTTTATTTATACTTAAATAATTTCAATCCATAAACATATATCTCTTCCCAATAATTGTCAAAAATCCTTACAACATTGTTATGAACACCATTTTGTGTATATTTTTCAATCATTCATTTTAGACATTTTTTCAAGATGGGTCACATACCTTTTGTATAGTTCAACACTTTGGTCAACATATATTCGAGGTGTTCTCTAGACCATTTAGTGTGCCTATTTTATTTTAGTGCTTGTTTCCTTTACTATTATTTCCTTATCTTTATCATGTACTTTAAAACATAATAATTGTTTTCGATAATTTAACATTAGAAAGATACATCAAATGTTGTTTGTTAATTATGTTATATAAAATGTGATTAAAAGGTAGGCATGTTTTTTATAACATTTTGTATATACTTGGTGTCATTTCACATTTAAATATTTAGGACACTTATTTTTCTCTATCATAATTTGCATTGTACATCCTTCATGTAACTTACTAGTTTTTAAATAGCTTAGACAATTTCTATATCATTAAACTATATAACTTTAGTAATGGGTTTGGAAATAATGACTATAAACTAGTATTGTTGTATTTACATTTTTTCCATCAAAAAAGCACATTTTAATATTATGAAACAATCCAATAAATTTTACACGTACCTCATAATTATGTTCCAAAATATCTCTATGTGTAATCATTATGTGAATTTTTTATGACAAAATTTTAATATATATGTTTTACAACCTAAGGCATTGGTCCTATGGAAGGGTTGTAGTATAAATTTATCTATGGCTATATAAATATAGTATCGTCAAACAAAATAAATTTTATTAGCTATTATATTTTGGGTCTTTATAAATATATGTAGTATTTAATTTATTTTCAAAAACAATATTGTAGGCTTCTTTTGACTTAGCATAAAAAATTGCTAAATTTTTTGATGTAAAAGTGTAAAGCTTCCTCTTTAAAAATATTAAAAACTCTCCTCTTAAAAAATAGTTCACTACACTTTTTATGAGAAATACTATATTTATTTATGTATAAAATTTCAAAAATTGTCATGAAACCATCTCCACATTTAAAAATAACAATAAACATAGGAGAAACTACCACTTCATGGCACTCCAACCTAAGCCACTTTTTTTAGAGAACCAATATTAGAAAAATACACTTACCATTTTAAATCATAAAAATAGACTCTAAATAATAATAATAATAATAATAATAATAATAATAATAATAATAATAATAATAATAATAATAATAATAATAATAATAATAATAATAATAATAATAATAATAATAATAACAACAACTTCCATTGAAAATCAACATTCCTTAGTCACATAAAACACCAATAGAGACAACATAAACTAAGATTGACAATTAAAATTTAGAAACTTCTATGAGTGCATAAAGGGAAGGTAACTTTATGATGGTATAACTTTTAAATATGCCTTTGTGAAATAAATCCTTTTATTTTCATTTCATTATCTCTCTTCCACCACTTATATAACCCATCATAAAATTGTTATAAAATAACCCCAATCCCCTTTTATCTCCTTCCTTTCCCTCAATTACTTCCTTAATAGTTAACACCTTCCCATTCTCTGGTATTGCCTCATAGCTTTTCTTGATGGATTTCACACATCATTCATCATCCTAGTTATGTAAAATCTACTATAGTTATAATAGAAACAATAACTTATGGTATCATTTTTTTAGCATTTGGATTGAAATTTATAGTTACTAGCTGTTGAAAAAAGAAATTTAGATAGATTGCAAAAAAAAATGGATGGAGATAAAAGATGGAACCCTGAGGATTGAAGGAGAAGCTTATGGTAGATGGTGCCTATGGTATTTTTAGTTTAAATTAGTCTATATCTATAGCCATTCCTCCTTATTCATGATCATGATTGTATGGCATTAGGTTTTGTTATAACTAGTGGTTCGATGAAATAGGACCTAATGAAACATAACCTTGATTTTTATTACAAATATGTTATTTTCCCCAAGGCTCCCTTGGCTTCACATTTAGTTTTTTATACTCTATACAATGTGGATAAAACATATGAAGTTCCTCAAGTGGAGATCTACCTTTTTGAGTTAAATGGGTTAATCTCTTCATTTGAATATTATACAATTATTTATAGGTTTAATGGGTTCTATCCTAGGTCAGAAGATTTGCATAAATGGGTATATGCTACTTAGACCAATAGTTGTGAAATCCATATAAGCTCTAAAATGTTTTTCATAGTTTAGTTTTTTGAGATTAAGTATTGTGAGAGAGTTTTTCAATAGGGTCCTTAGTTTTGGAGAAGACCTAACCTCTTTGTTCCCCATTGATTTTTTGATTTTAATCTCTCAATAATGGTGGTATCTAAATTTTTTTGGGGGTTCAGCTCCTAAACATCCCTCTTCCATTTTGGAACCATGCATCGTGTGAATATATTTATAACATGCTTAGCATATTCATCAATGTATATTTTGGGAGGGCTAAACAATGGTTATTTATATATGCCCATATTTATGTGCAAGTAGAACTTAGCAAAGGTATCCTTGATAGAATTCAACTGAAGAATGAAAAACTCCTTAGGATTCAAAACCTATATTTTTAAAACACTACCTTTAGATGTTGTTTCTGCCACCAAAGTGGTCATCTCTAGGGAGTTTGTCCTTAGGCAGGCAAGCCAAAAAATAAACAGGATTGGTCTTCTCATCCTAAAGGTTGGAAATTGTATGATTACCCTTATAAAAGTAAGAAATAGAAAAATACAAGGATTTTAAAGGGAATAAATAATATTCAAAGATTATTAGAGAATTACCATTAGCAGATTCCTCTTTTCAAATGATATCTAAAGATATTGCTTCAAGTGAAGATATTAAAAGAGCTCATGATTTTGAAACTTTTGAACCTGATAAGGAGCAACCACTATTTGAACCTCATCACAATCATATTATTTTTATGGTTATTATTAGTATAATTTTTATTGGTCACCCAAATTATTGGACTCAGGTTTAAAATAAAAAATGCAATTTTTTTTGTATGCTAGATATGAGATTCAACCATCTATGACTTTTTCTAGTTGGCCTATTGCTTTCTTACATGAATTTTCGGGTGTGACTTTTCCACCCATCATTTTTATATGACTAGAATTGTATTATTATTTTATTTATAAATAAAGTTTCACTTTTCAATTAAAAAAAAGTAGCTTATGATTCAAAAGCATAAACTTCACAATGGCAATATGAGTTGATTAGGTGTAAGACAAAATGAAATAAATTCATGAAAATTACATCACAAAAGATAATTTTATGGAACATATTTCCCTCCACATGATACACTCTTGAAATATATAATATCCATGTCAATAAAAAACTCACAACTTACTAATTGTTGACTATAAAATTTAAACAAAGAGGATGCTGCCCACCATCTATGGTAGTGCAGTCCTTATGACAAGAGGAAGGTCAAAATTAAGACCATGAATGTGAGGATGTTCTTTGATGATTGGTATCCATGTGAATAAAAAACTTAAAACTTACTAATTACTAAAATATTATAAAGAAGGTCAAATTTTATGGATAGTTTATGTATTTAAGGTAGCCATTAGCTTGTCTTTTTCAGCTGTGAAAAATGTCAACCTGCACGAGGTAGGGGAGGATATTTAAATTTAATTTTACAAAATCCATGATGGAGGAGAATATTGAAATGTAGGTTTTCATATATATAAATATTATTTAAAGAATCTACAAAAAATGATAGCAACTATAGTGATTGAGCTTAATAAATTATATCAGTTAGATTTGGAAAGAGCTTGAATAAAATTGAAATGAGAGGAAGGAGAGTAATCAATGAATAATCTCAATATCCATTAGTAAATAAATGTTATGAATTCATCACCACATTTATGATTCTTCTTTATTAAATATTATTAAATCAATATTTCAATATTTTTGTTTATTAAATATTTTTAATCAAAAATTTAATATTTTTATTTTTTGTTTGTTTATCTGGTATGCCTATGGTGTTATGATTTATATCATACATAATATCCTTACCAATTTTTTAGGTCAAGAGAGATATGTATGTATTTTGGTTTCCAATAAAAAAACATATATGTCACAAATAAAAAAACATTCCTCAATACACAACTATAGAGCACAAATTTGACAACAAAACCACCCAAAAATGGATTCAAAACAAAGGGTAGGGAATAAAACCATATATATTATGTTAAGGTTTGACAAACTATATTTTAACCAATACTAAACACATAAATAAATAAAAATGATAAGGCGTTAAGGTTTAAAATATTTGAAATGGTACATGAAAAAATAAAAAAATATTATGGGACATTGTTAAGGTTGACTTAGTTGCATGTTGTTTAATAATATTGTACATATTTTTTATTCATCCTAGGTATCTTAAGTTAAATTTGCCTTATTCTAATATGATTATTTTACATTCCTGTAGGAATAGGAAGGTTCATTTGGGAATGCGAAGAGAACAACCATTTCTCAACTTATTTAATGTATTTTTTACTCATTTCAATTTGAATCATGAAATACAATTTTATTTTGCACCAAAATTGTTTCATTGTTATTAAGAATAATCTATCCATCCTGACATATGGATAAATTATTCATTATTTCCATTCTTTTATCCATTACAAATTTAATTTGTCAAAACTTCCATTCTTTTATCCATTATTCTTGAAATATGGCTTGCTTACTATTGTTAATTTTTAATAGGTTTGGTTGTCTATGTATAGGTAGTGTCTCTTTTTTTTAGGATGCATATTGATTATTTAGTGATTTAGCTAGAATAAAGGTCATTTTTATTCATCATGTCAACCCTAGTGTTGCATTGCAGCTAAGATAAGGGTGTGTTGGCTCGATGGCCTATGTGTTGCTTCAAAGACTATGTTTTCCAAGTTTATCATATTTAATAATGTGATAAATTAGTTTAGATAAGTCAGTTTAGTTATTTTTTTTCCTTCAAAAGTAAAGACAAATCATTTTTTTGCAATATAAGTCAAGATAAGTCAATATTTGAATAGAGATGCATACAATAACATTTTATTTTGAAAGAAATTTTCATTAATAATAATTTGATAAAGATACTATAAATCATAATTTGAAAAATAACAATCAAATTATGAAAATAAAGGATAAATAAGTATAGCTATTCTTTTAACCATTTGCTTATGTCAAAAATTGTTAATCTATAAATTAAAAAAATTGAGTATATCATCAAGTATGAGGTTTTATTATCAATCCAGTGTTAAATAAAAAATCCTTTTCACCTTACACTTAGGTACCACATACTATTATGCTCTCATATACCCTAATTCTTATTTCATGTACTATTGAGTATAAATAAAGGGTGAGATTATTCCACATATTGACATGTATAATGGAAGGGAGGGTATATAGAGAGGTTTGGTATATCAGTCTGGTGGTTTATAGAATAAGGGAAAATTTAGAGTGATAATGAACTAGTTTGAGGGTTTCACAAAGTTAAGACTCAAAACTTGAATAATGCATTCAATAAAATAAATCATTGGCAAAACATTAACTAACAAAGACAACTAGATAAAATGGTTATGGGAATTGGAGAAAAAATTCATATTCAATGATCTATGGTTTGATATTTATAACATAGATACATATATATTTGATCTAATAGGGAATACAAAATACATTTGAATATGGAGGTACAAAAATAGAAATAATTGGCCTTGGTGAGGGCCTCAATTGATAGATATATGTTTCAACATATTTAGGGTTGCATTAGTACATGGGAATCACTTAAAAAATTTAAATAAATATATGATTCCATTTCATAATTATAATTCATTTAGTTATGGTTGAGGGTGTTCAACCTCAAGTTGAAAGATGGTGATGTGATGAGACTAACTAGAAAATAATGTTTAATCAAGTATGACGTGGATACCATGGGTGTCAAAATTGACATCTATATGATTGTATAAATAAAATCCAATATTAAAAACTATTCAATCTTCTTGGAATCTCTACAAATAATCAATCACTTGAATACTCTCACATTTGATTAACTAATTGAAAAGATGTTAAAAAGAGAAGAGGCCTTTGGAAGAAAAATGAGTTCACAATACAAAATATGTTCTATGTAAATGGAAATACATCCAAAACATTCAATAAAGCCACATATTCTAAAATTGAATGTAATAATAATTAAAATAATAAAAAAAGGAAAAGGTACAAAAATGAAAATCAAGGTGGTTAAAATAAAAAATAAAATGATAAGAAAAAACCTATATTGAGAATAATGTGACAAAAAAGGAATCCATGAGAGTCAAAAATGCATAAATACATATGATAAAATTAAATAATATCATAATAATAAAGAGTAAAAATCAAATAAACAAAAAAGTGTCAAACTCTACTCAATTTACTAGTGAATGTGTTTTCTAGTATAGATGATGAATCAAAGATTGTCTCAGTTATTTAGTCATGGTTTGATGCTATGTTATTTATAGTGGTGCCACTCTACATATGAATTTATAAAAATACATATTTTTTTATTTTATTTAATAAATTTGTTTATTATACCTCACAAATATATCAAGTGTACAACCATAAGAAAAAGGTACAATACAACTCAAGTGTTTAGGGCTTCTAGATTTGAAACTCTAAAATTTTCTATATCTTCCTCAATTGAAATTAAACCTCTTATCACCAGTGCTCATTATGAAACACATCCATTACATCATTTGGATAATGTTTACATCACTATTGGAAGAAAATGTGACAATGTTATCATCTTGACTAGACACGAGGAAGGAGAATTACTCCAACTCAGGGGTGAGCCATAAAATTTAAGAAATTATGTTTATCTTCTTGAAGACATAATTTTTGAAAATATTTTTTATCATGATATATTATTTAATAATCACTATAACAAAATTCATGTATTTAAAAATAATGGTGTTGTTGGAATGCCTATCTTGTATGCAAATTAAAATAAAAAGAGTGAAACTTGCATTTTGGCCAAGACGCATGTGTATCCATATAGTTATTTTATGTTTGTTTTACATCATTAGGAGGTATAATAGGTCATATATCATCAATAATAATACTTTTTTAAGTTTCTCTTTTCCTTCTAAGTCAATTAGAGGTCTTTCTAGGTTTTCTGCCAAATTTAGGAATTTAAAAAAAATGAATTTATGTTTAAGAGTTTAAAAAATATTGGAATGTTGTAAAGGTTTTTATACTTATTTAAGGGGTATTACAGATTAATAATATGTAATAAATTTATTTAAATATTCAACTCAGCTTAAACTTGACTAAAACCCAACCAAAGTGAAAGCAACATAGGATAATGACTAAATTAAATTAATCTGGATGAGACATAATGTGGTTGAGAAGTATTCGTTGCATAAAAAAGGAAATAAGTTTAGTAATTTCATAAAAAAATTATATTCCTTGAATAATTAAATCATGATGTAATAAAATTAATAAATAAAGGATAAGGTCTGATGTTACAGGTTTGGAGAGGTTATTGTTGGTGTGTGAAGTAGTTTGCAAAAGATCGTGTAATAGTTTTGAAGGTATTTGAAAAGAAATGATTATTTCATTGAATTTTATGATTTTATTTGATCTCTATCACATTCATATGTTATTTTATTTACCTATTTTAAATCATACTTGATTTTATAATGATGTTTATGAAGTTTTAGGACTATAAATAAATATAACTTGCATGGTTTATACAATTAAGAAAAGTGTCTTAATTCATGTTTGATGGATTTTTCAAAGGGATATAATTGGTATACAAAGGTGTATAATAATTTTTTATAAAACCTAAAGATTATTTATATAATAAACAATCTCAAAATTTTAATTTATCAATTATTGTGTGTTCTTGGCCTCTGTACATACATGTTAGGGTTTTGAGTACTAAAACCTTCATAATTTGAAATTTAACAATTAAAATATTCTAAATTTTTTAGGATATATGAATGGATATTTTTATTATATTTTAAACTAGTTTCAAGTGTTTTTTAGGTCTATATAGGAAGATATTGACAAAACACAATATACAGGTCTATAGGTGAGGAGGGTTTTAAAAGGGTTAAAGAAGACGAAAAAGTGCATAATTTTGAAATTAATGATTAAATTGAGATTAATTTTTTTTGGAAAGTTTAATATAATTTTTATGACTAATATAATTTTATTTCAAGTTTTGGAGGCACCTGGTGAGGAAGGTATTAGAAAAACTCAAACTAGTAGTCATGTTAAGAAAGTTAAAAACCCTATTTTAGTATTACAAAAACCTCAATATCTCAAAATATAATCATGAAAATTTGTGGAGAGGTTGTTTTCTTTTTTTTTAATCATTAAAAAAAAATTTACCTCATAAACTAAATTTATGTGAATAACACATTCTTTGGGCCTAATTTCTAGGCCTAAAAACCCTTGTTTTGTGTTTTTTTTGTAAATTTAAGGTTGGATAAAGTCTAAATGGATATGTTGATTTGGTATAAAATATAAATTAATGTGTGAATATACTTTTTATGATTTTAAAAATCATATTATTCCATTATATTATTACAAATAAGTAGAAACATAAGAGAATGCTACAAGCTTGTAAATCAAGTCAGACTATTGAAGGAGAAGAGGATCTTAAATAACCCCTTACATCAGATTGGTATATAAGATTAGAAGTTATATTATAATTAATCTCATATTTGGTTTTCATAAGTGATGTGACCAAATAAAATAATATCTTATTGAAGATGGCAAGGACATGTTATTGAAGAAAATCTTGTAGAGGAAAGTACAAGGACGACACTCAAAAAAAGAGGTAATACATGATAGAGAGGACAACTAGTAGAAACATCATTGATGAGAAGATTGTTGGTACGTTTTAAATCAATTGAAATTTCTCAACCAAGAGGGGTTATATTATATTATGTAAGAGACAATGAATAAATAGAAGAGAAGAGTTTGTTTAGGACCACTCGTGAATGAAAAGGTAAGCGATGTAAAGTTGTTATTGATTATAGTAGTACTGATAATATAGTTTCTTCTTACATGGTTGAGAAAATATAATTATAAATATTGGCACATCCCATGCCACATAAAGTGACTTGGATTTATACATGACATTAGATATTGGTTAAGAAGCTATGTAAGGTTGAATTCTAAATTGGTAGTTATAGAGATGAAGTCATTTATGGTATCATATATATAAATATTTGTCATGTTTTACTTGGTATACCTTGGAATTTTTACATTAAGGCTACACACAAAGAAAATAAAAATCCATATTACTTCGATAAAGATGGTAGGACACACATATTGACACCATTGAAGAAGGAAAGTACAATAGTAGAAAAAAGTGATAAATTGTTGTTGACAAGAGAAAAGAAATTTTTGAAGCAGGGAAAGGAAGAAAATAATGATGATTCATTTACTGATAAGACACAAAAATATAAGATTTCCATGGAATATAATAGCATAAAAAATTTGTCATATGAACAACTCCAATTTTTTTTAGAAGACATCAATAAGAATCAAGAGCAATAGGTGAATGAAAAGAGGAATGTTGTATTGGAAGACACCAAAGGAATGATTTTATCATGTGAAGAAAATAAAACATACTTTACAAATAGAAAAGAGGAAGAAAATAGTTTTTAACAACCCACATTGAAATAATATTATAAAAAACATATGGAAAAATGAATCTTCATGAAAGAGGAGATAGACATGACAGAAAATAATAGCTTTGAAGAATTAAAAGTGAAATAATAAAGCAATCAAGAAAGCAATTAAGATAGAAGCCAAAACAAGAGTTGCAAGAAAGTAAACAAAGTAGCCATAAGTAATTATAAGATTTAGAGATAGTTGGTGCACATAAGTAAATGGTGATTAAGCATCAACTATGTAGTAAAGCTAAAAATAAAGATATAGATGAGGTGGAGACATTGCATGCTCAACAATGAGACACATGTTATCACAAAGGCCAATTTACTAGAATTACTTATGTCAAAGTCATAATTACTAGGATGCATAGCTAAATGTGTAATGATATTCATGGAATTTAATCTAAAATTCATATCTCAAAAATTGGTAGGACAAGTTATTATAGACCAACTATATGTAATCAAAAATACATAATGTCTATAAATCAATCATGGATCAGAGAAGATAGAGCATACCTACACTTCCTATTGGGGATACATTTTTTAAGTGAGGGCAAGACCAATATGGGGATCTACTAGACCTAATTACGGGATCACTTGTCAAAATGTAACATGCTAGGAAGGATTCCAAAGCCTACAATCTAACACAATTGTGAAACAACTCTAAAAGATTCCTAGGTTTAAAGTTCACTCTATTCTAATAAACAAAAAAGTAAATCTAATCTAGTGTAGACCAAAGCTTGTGGTACAAAGTAGGGGTTATAAATAAAACAAACTAAACTAAGTATACATAAAATACATACACTCATGTTAATGTATACATAATCCTAATGCATGGAAGAAAGAAACACAACTACATTATCTATCTAATCTTACAAAGGATAAATAGAGTTAGGAATACTTACCTTTAAGATGAACACGTCAAGCCTCAATCTCTCCCTTGGCTAAGGTGCTTCATAAGAGATTGTTGTGGTATGTAAGGATAACAAAGAAAAATCATCTCTAGGCTACATAAATTATTTATGCATCTAAAAGACTTCTCCACAAGATAAGATCTGTATCTCCAAAGAAAGTATGTAACCCTAAGATTTATTCCTCAAGTAAAATGGTTAATAAGTAGATGTTTGTTTGCACTTATTCTTCTTCACGTCTCTTCTTACAAATGGTTGAAAATGAGCTTGTATATATAGATGGATCTTGCCATAAATCCTCCTATAAATCGTGGCTATACAGGTTCAACCCAGTTGACCATGTATGTTTTTGGGGATAATTCATTAGGTATGAACTAGGCTAGCTAAAAGGCTAACAAACTCAAAGAGTGAAAAATACCCCTAAACTATACAAGGTCGACCCAGTCAACCTAGTACAACTGACTATCCAAAAGGGAATTAAGGCAAAAAAAGGAGGATAATACATGGAAAAATAATGGAATGGGTATTTATAAGAAGAATAAGCTTAGGGTTAATGTTTTTAGGATATTATTATGTAGATGGAAAGTGGAAAAGGGGACAACAATCTTACGAAGCACCAATGGTCTGCCCACCCCTTTCTTAGTACACTCGTTAAGGTATACATTTAAAGAGATTGAGACTCGATGGGTTCTTGCAAGATACAAAGTGTTAGTAATAAATAAAAGTTAATAATATTATGTGTGTACATATGCCCTACTCAAATCTCATCATGTGTCATGTAAGTGCAACATGGGATGGTGCTTTAAGAAAGAGAAAACACTGATGCTAAGTAAAGTGAGGTAAGAAACAAATAAGATAAAGGAAAGGATAGAATTGAAAAAAACATACCTTTACTTACCTTAGTGTTGTAGATAAAGAATTAGATTGTAAGAGAAAGGTGAAGGCATCCAATGTGAAGAACACTAGGTTAACTTATAGAAGTTAGTGTAATAAATAACCAAAAAAAAAATGGAAAATAGGCATATAATAGTGGAAAATATTTTCTATGCCATCATGAATCCAATGCATTTTATATTTTTGAAAATAGATGAGTGAAAACAAAGATATAAGCAAAATAAGGAATCTACAGGAAAATAATTGAAGAATTTGAATTTTGAAAAGTGTTTGTAAATAGGGGAAATAGAATTCATTTGGTTATTTTGACTAGTGAAAGATATAAAAAAGATCTCTAAAGACCAAAAGAGCTACGATGGTAAGGAGATGACATGCAAGACAAGGAGAGGCTCTAGGAGTAGTAGTAGGTGCACTACAGGTATACAACTATGAATATTAAGCCAATTTTTTAGTATTTTGTTGAATTAAGTCTATTTTTTTAAATGTAATTTTTAGCATTTCTAAATTTCAAAATGGAATAAAATTATATTCTATAGGTATAAAAAAGCAAAATATGAAATGGGTTTAGAGGAATTAGGAAGAAAATAGAAAAAATGCAATTTTTAAGGAAAATTTAAGGGGTCAATAGCTGAAAACAAGTGGGTCAACCCAATCAACCTAGTAGGTTGAAAATAGTCAAAATCCACACTGTCAACCCAATAGGTGTATGCTAACCTAGTAGGTTTTGTAGACTACTGACCTAGTATAGTTTGCTAATTGATCCAAAAAAGTCTAAAATGATAATGCAGTACTAGGGAGGGGAAAATAAGAGGGTTGAATTAGATTTTTAAGTCAACCAAGATAAAAATAGGGAAATTTTTGTCAAACTAGGTTGATCAAAGAGCTAGAATTATACAAAAATGCCTACAAAAGGGTAAAAAATGATAAAATGGTCTGAATTGACCAAGGGAAAAAATGATTGAATAGGATAAAAATAGGTAAAAGTAAATGAATTAAATCAATTTACACTTGTTTTTTGATTAAAATTGTAAAAAGAATGTATTTTGACTATACATGACATGGAGGATCTAATACATCTTTTGTTGTTTTTTGGCTATAGGGATGACCCCAATTCTAGAGATTGGTAGACATGTATTGGCTACTAGATCTATTAAAGTATCTAACCATAGGTGATAGAGCTAGACTAGTAGTTGTAGGCTAAGGAGGGATAACTAACATGTGAAGGATTCTCTTGAGCTCAGATCTACTAGTCATGTTCCTTCGATGTTGGGAATGATTGAATAATACCTTTAGATGAGAGTTGGATGGGGATGTGGTATAGGTATTTATCATGATAGAGGATATGAATGTCATCTTAGGGATATCGATGATAGGAGCACCAGTGACTATAGGCATACAAGATAGCTTGAAGGAGAGGAGATACTTAGCCATGTCAGCTTCAGGCTCAGATACAATATTAGGAGTTAGGTAAGTTAGCATGTTTGATGTGTATGCATCATATATTTTTGATATATATAAGGCTATGATAGGACTTATGACATAGTGAGTATTATATCACAAGTTAGATAATCAGGTACCACTATTTGTGGTAACCTTAAGAAGGAGGATTCTAGAGGAGGGATACTATATGATATTGGTTCTATCATTTGGGTCCAACTCATACATGGTCTGTATGAGGTAATGGTCAGAGGGTAAAAATCTATAGGACCAATCATATTGTTGATAACTTGGACCTATGAGAGTTTTCTCATGTATCAGTTAGGTGGGTTTCCCCATGTGATCGATGATAGGTCACCTTAATTTTGATGATGGAGAGAGTAATAGGTAGTGTGGGTTATACCCCATGCACTAGCACTATAAACTATGAGATGTACAGACATAGTGTGGCATCCTATGGGGACATAAATATTACATGGCCGAGATGGTACATAGTTGCACTAGCTACAATGAGGACAA